>OX103953.1:5025852-5151852 GCA_944470425.2 Schistosoma bovis
GATACTCGGAGGGTGTATCTCGTTGGCTCTCCGTTTCGCTGAGGTGAGGTCAAGTGAATGGCCACGCTGTGATCCTGTATGCGTGTTTCAGAGACACAGCATACATCAGTGATACGAGATTCTAGCTAGAACAATGTAATCATATTGTAGAACAAAGCAATTGGTAGAAGAAACGAATGTTTATTGAGAGAAATTACAAAGTGTATTGAGAACTAGATTACAACAGGCCAGAACAATAATTTACCGACACAAATTACAAGCAATCAATGCAGAATAAAATCAGACTAGACACAGAGAGAATAAAAAATAATCTCATATCTTTGTTATAATCAGATCGTTGTAGCGTGGTGTCGAATTGAGGTTAACTATGAACACCGCTACCAAGAAACACGTGCCAAATAAATCAGAAGGCGAGGGTTGGACGTAACCAAATAGATCCATAAAATCCCCGAAAAGCTAAATATCAGAAAGCAATTAATGGACTAAGTCGAGGTTTATTAGCTGGCGATCTCGTGGCATCGAAAGGATACCGAGATCATGCCAGGATACAACCTTGGTTACAGAAGGTAACCGAATTCGCGCAAAGTTACAATCAAAGTGTAAGTAAGAGAATGGAAGCACAAAATAGCTGTCATTAACACAGTCAAACAAAAGCACGTTAAAACAAACACTGGTACAGTTGGTCATAATAATAATTGTTTTTATTAAACCAGTCGTGTTCTCGTGATAAACGTGAGTCACTACATAGTCATCTTCCTTGACTGGTCAGTTAATTATTATCTTTAACATGTTCATTCATCAATACAAGAACAAGTTTGTGTGTTTGGTTCTCAGTCACATTGTTCTAGGTGCTGGCATTAAAGCCGAAGTGTCAAACAAATTTTCTTTTAAATACATATAGATCACTAAGTTACCGCAACATTTATTTCCCTGAAATCATAGTTTTCACTTATTTTTCACTGATAACACATATCTTATAAATTCAAGAATGTTAGTGAAAAGAGTTCCTGAACAGTAAAACTAACTTGTTCTTTAGTTTTCTTTAAATCTTTTTGAGAAATATTTTGTAAATGTGTACATTCACTGTTTAAATCAGTTAATCGACCTTCATATTGATCTTTCATTAAGTTCATTTTAACTGTTGGACATTCATATGCTCGATTGCATTTTTCTAACATTGAAGCTAATTCAACATTTATTTCCTAAGTAGAATATAAAAAGAAAGACTCAATGTCATTTGTTTCTTTTCAATTATCTTCAAGCATATTGTATCGAATAATCAGGAATTACCTACATATATAGATAAATATAGTTATCAGAGTTTTGTATTATAGCTGTGATGTCCTATGAAAATGAGTTGAAAATTATGCAGACGAATAAATTAAGCAAACGGATAAACAAAAAGGAATCGAGTTCCTAGTCCAGTAGACTGTAATACATTAAATATGGCTTAGAAGATCTGAATAAGACTGTGAATTGGTGCCTTACTTTTCAGCCTTTCATTTCTTCATAGAACGACGGTTTAGTGATTAAGGTATTTGAATTTCAATCAGTAAGTAGCAGACTCGAACTACAACCCATCGGTTTTGATCACTAGCTCTCATAACTAAAGTGTATCTTAAAGCCGATTAAATAAATCGATACTAAGTAAGAAATTCTAATATTACTATACTTCAACAAATTTAACTGGATAGTACCGGTTAGTACCAGCAAATAAATGTCGTCTAGTGGCACACAATAGGACCGCCATTGAGTTTTATTCTGAAACATGTCTGATGACATCTCAAGACACCGTGTTGCATTATCTGTAGGGCCCAGTCAAGGAGTCAAAGACACCAAACATGGCCCAGATTGGTATAAGACACTCTGGCTTTCACTATAAATTAATTGATCTCATCAGTCACGCCACTATTAGCACTAACACAGCTACCCAAATACACAACCACTTTCGAATCCTCACAATTAAAAGTGACTGCAGACACAGGCTCCTGACAGTCTTGTAAAAGTAATTTAAGGTACAACGCATATTGTGTACCTACGAATAGCCATTGCCAACTGATTAAGTGTGAAATACTTGTCCCGAGCACCATTGCAACGTAAAATGAGATCACCCACATACTCAGTGTCGAAATTTTTCTGCAGATAACAAATTCACATCACCATCACCTAATTCAGTCAAAGCTGTAAGTCAAGTGTAAGTCAGACTATTTCGGAAAAGACAACACACTTACTTGCTCTCAGTTCAGACGCTTAGAACGATCGTCGGAACATTACAGAGAACAGTTCAGTTGGCCTTCAGCTTTCCTACAACTACCCTCTATTCCCAGACTGTGTGAATGGAACATTGAAGTAGGTCACCCGACTCTTGCTGAAGTTCAAAAGGCTATAGTTAATCTGAAACGAGGAAGGGCAGCTGGTCCAGATGGATTGACTCCAGATAATTTTAAGTGTGGTAATCCAATTTTGACGATTAGGTTGACTGATATTTTAGATAAGATTTGGGAGTTAGACGTTATTCCATCTGACTGGTCACAATCACTTATCGTCCCGATAGATAAGAGAGCGTTAAAATCATCCTGTGAAAACCATAGAGGGATTAGTTTAACTAATACAGTATCTAAGATACTAGCCCCGATAATTATCAGACGCCTAACTAAGACTCGTGGACTGCAAACTCGAGAGAACCAAGCTGGCTTCAGACCTGGTCGTGGCTGCATCGACCACATATTCACTATTCGTCAGGTTCTAGAACATTGGCATACTTATCGACGTCCGACAATGGTGGTCTTTCTTTACTCGAACACTACTAGTCGAGTCAGAGCTCATGGCGAACTATCATCTACTTTTGCAACCTCAAGTGGTGTCCGACAAGACTGTCCACTTTCTCCATTTTTGTTTAACTTCATCATAGACCTACTAATGGAAATAACATTCTCGTCGACTGAATTCTTGGGCATTGATCTCCTTCCAGGAGGTTCACTTGTCGACTTAGAATACGCAGATGACATAGTCCTGTTTGGTGGAGACGCTGACAAAATGCAGAGTCTTCTGGTAGCACAAAGCAACAATGCCAGAATGTTTGGAATTCGCTTCTCTCCCTTTAAATGCAGGTTGTTGCCATATTGTTCTATGAACTAGATGGTTTGGCCTAGAAGCTTTCATCACCAATTATCCCATTCATTTTTACACTTATTTTAATGTTTCAACCATTTTAAAAGAGTTACCTTCTTACTATAGATTCTATTTGTACTAGATAAGGAATTTAATGAGATGCGAGGAGATCACTTATCAACTAGTTACTAGTAGATCCTTTCCCGACCGTTGTTGCTACTTTGACGTGGTGGTCGGGCTTGCCTATCGTGATGAAGCAACCGAGCTATACTGGCTGGAACAACCGTTCCTCAAGGCCCTACCATGTCAGACAGGTCGGTTGAAGAGCGGTAAGACTAAAAGCAACAAACCCAAGGTCCGAAGGCGAAGTCGTACTGCTGACTGTACAGAGGTGTGACAGCTGTAAGGTGTTTCCTTCAGACGACCAGCATGACAGCGATGCCTCCTTCCCACAAGGAGGGGTGGGGTTAGAAAAGGTCGACCCTTAAAATGCACACCTCGCCTTATCCCACGGATATCCGTCTCCGGCGGTAAGGTCTCAATAAGTACGGAGCTAACACAAAAATTACCCATAACAAGGTCGTGTGTGACCGACCTCAAGCAGTTGTCCCTTGGGCACTGCGGTCACGCTCTCAGGTCACTAAGACCACCTTTAATCCAAATTCCTTTTCAGGTACCTCCAGAACAACCCTTCCACGGTGTGGGCAACCGGGAAGTGAAAACCGCCCTCATACCTCTAACAGCACTCAAGACCACTGTATTCATAATCAACCTTCCTCTTCAATTCCTATTATTCCTCCTACATCGACTTTCTACTTTAAATTTCCTCTCTCGGCTTCCACCTCAAGTGTCACCATAGCCAACGATTCTAGTGCGCAAAACACTGTCCCAGGTCTACTGAAACCTCGCTCCAAACTACACATTGGAGCCTTCAACGTACGAACCCTATGTCAAATCGGTCAGCAGGCTTCCTTGGCTAAAACCCTAGAGTCTCTTACCATTGACGTGTGCTGTGTCTCCGAAACACGCATACAGGATTTCAGTGTGGTCATTCACTTGACCTCACCTCGGCAAAACGGAGAGCCAACGAGGTACACCCTTCGTGTATCTGGTGACCCGATGGCAAGTTCTCGTGGACTGGCAGGTGTAGGCATAGCACTAAGCATGAGGGCCGAACAAGCACTGCTAGAGTGGATTCCCGTCAACAGTCGTCTATGTGCTGTTCGGCTGAACGGCTCCATAAGAACTCGGAAGGATAGGGACACACGTCGTTGCCTTTTTGTCGTTTCTGCCTACGCTCCCACTGACTGCAGCTCAGATGATGTGAAAGATGAATTTTACAGAAAGCTGTCCGAACTTCTTCAGAAAGCTAAACGCTCAGACATAGTACTCGTAGCAGGTGATTTTAATGCTCAGATAGGCAGTTTAAACCAAACAGAAAGGCATTTAGGTGGGTATTTTAGTATTCCAGCACAACGAACAGATAATGGTGATCGTCTGCTGCAACTGTGCTCAGACAATCGTTTATTTTTAGCAAGCACAAATTTTAAGCATAAGGAGAGACATCGTCTAACATGGTGACCCCCTACACCAAACCAACGATGGACTCTAATAGACCATATTGCCATCAGTCATCGTTGGAGAGGGTCGGTACAAGATTGGCGTTCATTCTGGAGTACCTACTTGGTCTTCGATCACGCCCTAAGACGGGAACGCATCTGCTTGCGCCTCACTGGACGCAAAAAAGCCTCGGTTAAAAGACCCATTAGAACTGAATTGAGTAACGAGAAAACCAAAAGTAGGTTCCAGGAACAACTGAGGTCACACTTAGGTAGTTCTGAAAACGAGGCTGCCCAGATGTTGCTTGGAAGGGCATACAATCAGCTGTGGAAACAGCAGTGACATCTATTAGTGATTTAGGCCACAGGGTTACAAAGAACCAATGGATTCCTTTCAAGGTCTATTGCACTGATGGATTCTCGCAAACTCGTCCCATCAGGTCCTGAACGTGATGAAGAGCGACAACAAATCAGATCTAGGTTAAGCGAAAGTCTAAGAAACGACCGTGAGCAGTGGTGGGCATCGAAAGCACAAGAGATGGAAAAGGCGGCGGCTATAGGGAACACAAGACAGCTTTACAGACTAATAAAAGAAACTGGAGTTAAAAAGTCAAGTGTAAGTGAGATTATATCGGAAAAAGACGATACACTCATCTGCTCCAAGTCCAGGCGTCTAGAACGATGGGCCGAACACTTTAGGGAACAGTTCAGCTGACATCCAGCTTTCCTACAACTACCCTCCATTCCCAGACTGTGTGAATGGAACATTGAAGTAGGTCACCCGACTCTTGCTGAAGTTCAAAAGGCTATAGTTAATCTGAAACGAGGAAGGGCAGCTGGTCCAGATGGATTGACTCCAGATAATTTTAAGTGTGGTAATCCAATTTTGACGATTAGGTTGACTGATATTTTAGATAAGATTTGGGAGTTAGACGTTATTCCATCTGACTGGTCACAATCACTTATCGTCCCGATAGATAAGAGAGCGTTAAAATCATCCTGTGAAAACCATAGAGGGATTAGTTTAACTAATACAGTATCTAAGATACTAGCCCCGATAATTATCAGACGCCTAACTAAGACTCGTGGACTGCAAACTCGAGAGAACCAAGCTGGCTTCAGACCTGGTCGTGGCTGCATCGACCACATATTCACCATTCGTCAGGTTCTAGAACATTGGCATACTTATCGACGTCTGACAATGGTGGTCTTTCTTGACTTAAAATTAGCATTTGACTCGGTAGACCGCGAGATTCTGTGGCAGTGTCTGTCATTGAAAGGCGTACCTCAGAAGTACATAAACCTCGTGAAGGCTCTTTACTCAAACACTACTAGTCGAGTCAGAGCTCATGGCGAACTATCATCTACTTTTGCAACCTCAAGTGGTGTCCGACAAGACTGTCCACTTTCTCCATTTTTGTTTAACTTCATCATAGACCTACTAATGGAAATAACATTCTCGTCGACTGAATTCTTGGGCATTGATCTCCTTCCAGGAGGTCCACTTATCGACTTAGAATACGCAGATGACATAGTCCTGTTTGGTGGAGACGCTGACAAAATGCAGAGTCTTCTGGTAGCACTGAGAAACAATGCCAGAATGTTTGGAATTCGCTTCTCTCCCTCTGAATGCAAGTTGTTGCTTCAGGACTGGTCTGGGCCAACACCTGAACTAAGGATAGGGAGTGAAGTAGTTGAACGCGTTGACAACTTCACTTATCTTGGAAGTCTGATCAGCCCTAATGAGTTGGTGTCTGACGAAATCTCAGCACGGATTCGAAAAGCTCGTTTGGCTTTTGCCAACCTACGTCACCTTTGGCGAAGGCGAGATATCCGTCTATCAATAAAAGGACGAGTATACTGCGCGGCAGTTCGTTCTGTTTTAATTATCGGCAGCGAAACATGGCCCTTAAGAGTAGAAGACACCCGTAAGTTACTAGTATTTGACCACAGATGCCTTAGAAATATTGCTGGCATCTGCTGGGATCACCGGGTAAGTAATAGTGAGGTTAGACGCAGGGTATTAGGGAATGATGTTAAATCAGTTGATGAGGTTATGAGATGGTTGGGCCACGTATTACGTATGCCTGAACATCGATTACCACGACGTGCAATGCTAACCGGTGTAGGGGATGGTTGGAAGAAAGTTAGGGGCGGCCAAACCAAAACGTGGCATCAGTGCATGAAGTCACTAACTTCTAGTCTGAGCCATGTTGGTAGATGCAGACTACTTGGTTGGGGTCCGCGTGACTTTCGTAACCAATGTTTGGAGACTCTTGGTGACATGGCTCAGAATCGATCACAATGGCGTCGGTGTATACACTCCCTGTCTTCCCTTAAACTAAGAGACTAAAATCACTTCATTCTTTCTGCCTACGAACTAATTCTTTCTTCCTGTACTATATCCTTATTGCAACCTTTGACCTAACCACTCCTATGAATCCGCTGTTCATCTTGCTGTGCTAATGAGGTATGGCAACCTAGATCGATGCACATATGTGCCTGGTCCTACGTTGTAGCTGACTGACTGACTGAGTAGATCCTTTTTATATTGTCTGTTTGAATCTGCCCTTTGGTGTTTAAGACTTCAATTGATCAGTCTCTTATTAGCACATGTACATTCTATGCGGATTACTTCGATATTACCTTAAATCACACGAAGTTTCAAATGAACAATACAAAATGAATTTAAACTTCATCCTATTGCACAAGCTAATGGCTATCTGAACTCACTAGCTAAATCGATAACGTGATGACATTTGTAGTGAACACTACTGGATTCAATGCTTGAATTGAAAATCAACTAAGAAATACAAATACATTCAGCTGAGGAGTCCCAATTAGGACGGACGAAACACGCATCATGCATTCCACTGCTAGCCATCATCCATCTTTACATATTATAGTTACCAGTCAAGTACCAATGAAATATATGTCTGTTATTCTCTAATTTAATATATAGCTATTCTTAAGTAATAATCAAGCTAATAGATCGATTAAATTTTCTTTTTAAAAATGACATACATGATCTAATCAATTTATCTTCATTATTGTGATGAAATTTACTTATATTACTGAAAAGGGAATACAAGAATACAGCCGTTTTATACTACTATTAAAATAGTATCCTTTGTCTACAGATAGATATCTTTGATCCTATCCGATTGATTCAATCTTGAATGGATTCAACTTACTCATCACAATACATGGATTCATTTAACAAGGAAATGTTATCTATAAACTCATTAACAAATGACAAAGGTTGTTTAGAAGAAGTAAGTTTCATATTCAATTTTGCGAATATTAAAATTTCTTATGAATATATAAACAATGAATATGAATTTTTAGTTTTCGAAGAAAGATTTCAATAGTTGAGATCATGAGTCAATTGAAACTAGACCACCATGGGAAACCTAGATGCACTGGACGTCCGTTTCGTCCTATTGTAGGACCCTTCAGCAGTGCTCATCCACGACCTCACCTCGCGAAATTTGAACTCAGGACCTAACAGTCTCGCGCGCGATATCTAACTTCAGTCAATCCACGAAATGCAGTGACACATCCACCAATGCCTTCAGTGAGTTACTATCTCACAACAGACCCGGTTGAACTCCACTGCTCACTGCTTCTCACCAGAACTCCAGGAAATATCTCTTGAAACCAGCCATTAATTATTATCTAAATAAGAATAAGAACTACAGTGCGGAACGATTGAATTTAGGTACATAGAATATTAAAATTCGACTTTATGATCCTTTCTTAATGTGAAATTCTTGAATATGATATCTGATTAAGTCAATCATGTACACTGTTAAAATGTTTCAAACTTGAACAAGTGCTCAGCGTTGCAAGATCTTTAACGGTTTCTTGACATAAACCTCTCAGAGCAAAATGATATGAGAAAAAATAATACCTGTGTATAAGGAATAAAAAAGTAGAAAGAGTAAGAAAAAATTTTGGATAAGCCTTGAATACAGTTACCGTTATAACTTTTAGTTATGAACTATGTGATGTTCGAATAATGAGATATCTAAAGTCTTACCCAATAAGTTGAAATTGTTTTTGTAGGGCTCAGTTCATCAATCAGTAATGGTATAGATTACTTTCTCCTAAGAATTAGAAGTAATCATCATTTAGCACTAACCAACCTAAACTTTGGATGTAACTTGGTAACTAGATAATCTATATTTCATAACTTTACACACAGACTCAGTTACTGCATTTAATATCAATATCGAAACGTTGGTTCATCCATACTAAGTCTATGTTTAAGGAAACGTTGATTCATCATCTTTGAGTCCACTCTTAAAATCACTTCCGTTATATCTTGAGCTTAGTTTCTTATTATATCGCGTACAATTTGAGCAGTCGAACGCTAAAACCCTCCTAAGTCGCAAGTTAGAACATAAAAGACAAGTAAAAGAAATGTTATTTCAAACAGCATCAATTGTGGTACAAAAATGTCAGGTATTTATAGTTTCTAGTGAAGACGAAATCATCATTATAGCTCTTGAATATGCATACAGGTGGTTATTAGCATTTGTCCAATAGGGAAGCTACACATAGGGATTCTGGAATATTCTTCAAAAAATTGATTGAATGGAATATCTTCAGCTATTTTTTAAGCTTTCTATAGCTTCCTCGAGTTCACCCATGTGTCGTCCTCATAAATGCAAACAGCATTTCTATCTGGCACATTTTAACCGATAAAAATTCAATGTTTATTTTATCAATGTATTTTCAACAGAATTCACTTCATCATTATGATTACTGGACACTGAATAACAGTTTAAATTCACCAACAATTGAAGTAGATCAACGAGCAAAATGGATGATTCAGATAAAATCAATCATTTTAAAAAATGATATATTTTCCAAAAGTCAGTATGTAAATTATCATATTCCTTATCGTACAACACTTCATCATCATCATCATCATCATCATCATCATCATCATCATCATCATCATCATCATCATCATCATCATCATCATCATCATCATCATCATCATCATCATCATCATCATCATCATCATCATCATCATCATCATCATCATCATCATCATCATCATCATCATCATCATCATCATCATCATCATCATCATCATCATCATCATCATCATCATCATCATCATCATCATCATCATCATCATCATCATCATCATCATCATCATCATCATCATCATCATCATCATCATCATCATCATCATCATCATCATCATCATCATCATCATCATCATCATCATCATCATCATCATCATCATCATCATCATCATCATCATCATCATCATCATCATCATCATCATCATCATCATCATCATCATCATCATCATCATCATCATCATCATCATCATCATCATCATCATCATCATCATCATCATCATCATCATCATCATCATCATCATCATCATCATCATCATCATCATCATCATCATCATCATCATCATCATCATCATCATCATCATCATCATCATCATCATCATCATCATCATCATCATCATCATCATCATCATCATCATCATCATCATCATCATCATCATCATCATCATCATCATCATCATCATCATCATCATCATCATCATCATCATCATCATCATCATCATCATCATCATCATCATCATCATCATCATCATCATCATCATCATCATCATCATCATCATCATCATCATCATCATCATCATCATCATCATCATCATCATCATCATCATCATCATCATCATCATCATCATCATCATCATCATCATCATCATCATCATCATCATCATCATCATCATCATCATCATCATCATCATCATCATCATCATCATCATCATCATCATCATCATCATCATCATCATCATCATCATCATCATCATCATCATCATCATCATCATCATCATCATCATCATCATCATCATCATCATCATCATCATCATCATCATCATCATCATCATCATCATCATCATCATCATCATCATCATCATCATCATCATCATCATCATCATCATCATCATCATCATCATCATCATCATCATCATCATCATCATCATCATCATCATCATCATCATCATCATCATCATCATCATCATCATCATCATCATCATCATCATCATCATCATCATCATCATCATCATCATCATCATCATCATCATCATCATCATCATCATCATCATCATCATCATCATCATCATCATCATCATCATCATCATCATCATCATCATCATCATCATCATCATCATCATCATCATCATCATCATCATCATCATCATCATCATCATCATCATCATCATCATCATCATCATCATCATCATCATCATCATCATCATCATCATCATCATCATCATCATCATCATCATCATCATCATCATCATCATCATCATCATCATCATCATCATCATCATCATCATCATCATCATCATCATCATCATCATCATCATCATCATCATCATCATCATCATCATCATCATCATCATCATCATCATCATCATCATCATCATCATCATCATCATCATCATCATCATCATCATCATCATCATCATCATCATCATCATCATCATCATCATCATCATCATCATCATCATCATCATCATCATCATCATCATCATCATCATCATCATCATCATCATCATCATCATCATCATCATCATCATCATCATCATCATCATCATCATCATCATCATCATCATCATCATCATCATCATCATCATCATCATCATCATCATCATCATCATCATCATCATCATCATCATCATCATCATCATCATCATCATCATCATCATCATCATCATCATCATCATCATCATCATCATCATCATCATCATCATCATCATCATCATCATCATCATCATCATCATCATCATCATCATCATCATCATCATCATCATCATCATCATCATCATCATCATCATCATCATCATCATCATCATCATCATCATCATCATCATCATCATCATCATCATCATCATCATCATCATCATCATCATCATCATCATCATCATCATCATCATCATCATCATCATCATCATCATCATCATCATCATCATCATCATCATCATCATCATCATCATCATCATCATCATCATCATCATCATCATCATCATCATCATCATCATCATCATCATCATCATCATCATCATCATCATCATCATCATCATCATCATCATCATCATCATCATCATCATCATCATCATCATCATCATCATCATCATCATCATCATCATCATCATCATCATCATCATCATCATCATCATCATCATCATCATCATCATCATCATCATCATCATCATCATCATCATCATCATCATCATCATCATCATCATCATCATCATCATCATCATCATCATCATCATCATCATCATCATCATCATCATCATCATCATCATCATCATCATCATCATCATCATCATCATCATCATCATCATCATCATCATCATCATCATCATCATCATCATCATCATCATCATCATCATCATCATCATCATCATCATCATCATCATCATCATCATCATCATCATCATCATCATCATCATCATCATCATCATCATCATCATCATCATCATCATCATCATCATCATCATCATCATCATCATCATCATCATCATCATCATCATCATCATCATCATCATCATCATCATCATCATCATCATCATCATCATCATCATCATCATCATCATCATCATCATCATCATCATCATCATCATCATCATCATCATCATCATCATCATCATCATCATCATCATCATCATCATCATCATCATCATCATCATCATCATCATCATCATCATCATCATCATCATCATCATCATCATCATCATCATCATCATCATCATCATCATCATCATCATCATCATCATCATCATCATCATCATCATCATCATCATCATCATCATCATCATCATCATCATCATCATCATCATCATCATCATCATCATCATCATCATCATCATCATCATCATCATCATCATCATCATCATCATCATCATCATCATCATCATCATCATCATCATCATCATCATCATCATCATCATCATCATCATCATCATCATCATCATCATCATCATCATCATCATCATCATCATCATCATCATCATCATCATCATCATCATCATCATCATCATCATCATCATCATCATCATCATCATCATCATCATCATCATCATCATCATCATCATCATCATCATCATCATCATCATCATCATCATCATCATCATCATCATCATCATCATCATCATCATCATCATCATCATCATCATCATCATCATCATCATCATCATCATCATCATCATCATCATCATCATCATCATCATCATCATCATCATCATCATCATCATCATCATCATCATCATCATCATCATCATCATCATCATCATCATCATCATCATCATCATCATCATCATCATCATCATCATCATCATCATCATCATCATCATCATCATCATCATCATCATCATCATCATCATCATCATCATCATCATCATCATCATCATCATCATCATCATCATCATCATCATCATCATCATCATCATCATCATCATCATCATCATCATCATCATCATCATCATCATCATCATCATCATCATCATCATCATCATCATCATCATCATCATCATCATCATCATCATCATCATCATCATCATCATCATCATCATCATCATCATCATCATCATCATCATCATCATCATCATCATCATCATCATCATCATCATCATCATCATCATCATCATCATCATCATCATCATCATCATCATCATCATCATCATCATCATCATCATCATCATCATCATCATCATCATCATCATCATCATCATCATCATCATCATCATCATCATCATCATCATCATCATCATCATCATCATCATCATCATCATCATCATCATCATCATCATCATCATCATCATCATCATCATCATCATCATCATCATCATCATCATCATCATCATCATCATCATCATCATCATCATCATCATCATCATCATCATCATCATCATCATCATCATCATCATCATCATCATCATCATCATCATCATCATCATCATCATCATCATCATCATCATCATCATCATCATCATCATCATCATCATCATCATCATCATCATCATCATCATCATCATCATCATCATCATCATCATCATCATCATCATCATCATCATCATCATCATCATCATCATCATCATCATCATCATCATCATCATCATCATCATCATCATCATCATCATCATCATCATCATCATCATCATCATCATCATCATCATCATCATCATCATCATCATCATCATCATCATCATCATCATCATCATCATCATCATCATCATCATCATCATCATCATCATCATCATCATCATCATCATCGTCATCATCATTGATGCTAATGAAGAACAGTTGATATATGAATGTTATTAGAGATCAAACTTTTGGTTACGTGATCTTACTTATAAACTTCAAATTTAACAAATAATGTTCACTTTTTCAAAGTTGAAAATGAATCCTCAACATTTCTTTATTATTGATTGTCGTTATCCACACGAATGTAATGCTGAACATATTTGTAGTGCTATTAATCTATGAGAATGGCCAAAACTTTATAAATATTTTTTTGGTATAAATCAACAATCTATTGAAACTACTGAAATGGATTTAAGTAACTCATTATATTCAACGGAACAACTGATTAAACCATAACCATCTCATACTATATTTATATTATATTGTGATTTTTCTACAAAACGTGCACCACAATTATTTTATCTTTTACGTATTCATGACAGAGTATTACATTTCACTTCATATCCTGCATTAAAATATCCATTTGTTCTTCTTCTTCTTCTTGTTCTTCTTGTATGTTTCCCTTCACGATTCCATGTTATCGCTTGTCTCATGATGTAGTTCGATTCCAGTTCAATACTACTTACTTGTTACTTATTTATTTCACAATTATTTTCATCTCATTTCTTCTATTCATAATGATTAATATAAGCAACATCGATTCAATTCATTTTGATCGAAAAGTTTTCTCTCAAACGGAATTCATTAACATTGCAACCTATTCAATATTGAATATGTTTCTTTTAATTCAATCATTAATAATGTCTCCGTTTAAATATATTTTTCTTTTATTTTCATTGGTTGATTCACTAGAATTAAAAGAGAATAGCTTGACAAATACAACTTAAAAATGAGTTTATATATATAGAGAGAGAAACCTAAGGCCCTGGGTTCTAATCCCGCGAGCGGGATCGTGGATGCGTACTGTTAAGGAGTCCCATAATATAATGAAACGGACAGCCAGTGCTTCTAGGTTTTCAACAGCGGTCTAACATCATTCGGTTCATGATTTCAATTTAAACAAAAGCATAATTAATCTCCACAACCTCATAATGAAAAATTATTTTATTTTATTTTACTTTTTGTCATTGTTTTTTTTTGAATTATTATTATTTAGCTACACTAATTTAACATCAAAACCATTTTCATGTTCAATATGTCATCGAGGCTTTTGTCAATCACGTTCATTAGAAAATCATAAACGTTCAAACCATCCAATTAAAAAAGATGAAACCGGTACAAAATTCAATGATAATCATTCGACTAGATTGATTTATACAACAGCTAATATTATTCCTATAAATGACATGAATACTACTACTACTACTACTACTACTAATAATAATAATAATAATAATAATAGTAGTAGTAGTAGTAGTACTAGTACTAATATGAATATCTTTACTACAAATTGTGACGTGATCAACATAATAAGAAATAATAAGACGGTATAAATACAATTTAAATAATGTATTCAACAATTGTTTTCATGGTTAATATTTTGGTTTGTTTTGTTTTAATGAATGAACAAAATGAAAAGAAAAATATTTTATTCACTTTCTAATGAGTGATTCATGTGTTATTTAATTCATTTTCATTTTGATTTATTTTTCATTTCGTTTAAAGAAATAAATATATTTTATAAAAAGAAAAAGAAAGTTAATTTTGGTTACTAAGCAAAGATGCATGGCAACTAATAGTGGAATTCAGGACGTGTGTTTCGTCCTAATTTGATACTCATCACTTGGTGTGAATAACAAATCTGAGATTTGGGCACATCCAGCTGATGAGTTTCAAGTAGGACGAAACGCGTGTTCTGGATTCTATTGTTATCCACTCTCTGTCTTTGTTTATAATGCTTGTGACTTAAGACAATATTGGGGCAATACACACAGGATGCATATATGCCAATAAGAGATTGATCAATTACAGTCCTAAACATCAATGGGAAGATTGAAATAAACGTTACCAAGTGAATTTAATATTAGTTAAATTTAATTTATCCTGGTACATCCAACTGATGAGTCTCAAATAGAAGGAAACGCGCGTCCCAGATTCCAATGCTAACCATTATGCATCCTTGCTTATAATATTTGTTAATTAAGGCATTATCAAAGCAATCCGTACAGGATGTACCCATTCCAATAAGAGATTGATCAATTGCAGTCCTAAACATCAATAGGACGATTCATGTAAACAATACCAAGTGAATTTAAATAATTTCTTTTCTTCTGCAATACTATTTGGATATTTTACATAGAATAACAACTACAAAGTAATCTATATGTATTGAACTTATAGAGTTATCCAGGCAAGTAAACTGAATACAACAGTAGGCATTGACTACACCATATTTTAATATTATTAAGAAGAAATACAAATATATTCAGATAAACTGTGTAAGAACAAAACACTTGAAGTGACTAGTCATTGAATGTGAATTATTTAAATGACCAGTAATTAATTTATTTGCACCACTGAGTCTTTATATCTGTAAAGTATAACTTCATTGATTGAAACGCAGTTTCATCATCAGTGCTTTAATGACTAAATCACTGTACTTAATACAATGTATTTCCTTACTAATGATATCTGACAATCGTAAAGTATCAGGGTGGAGTGTTGCATGGTATATTTACTGTTTATTTAGTCGATCAATGTGTCTTACTGGGTCTCAAGTTGGCAAAAAATAAGCAAGGTTTTGGCCTCATTACAGTAATGTTATTGCAACTTGCCAGTATAGGGTTGATGAGTAACTTAAATTAACAAAGTAGTCTGTAGGCGCAATCTCCTCACTTCTTACAGTTAATGGAAGTGATGTTGTAGATCTTTTGAAGAATTATATATATTGCGGATATGAAACAGATACCAACCATTTTCGGATGTTAGGTGTTAAATTTACATTCTTTTCTTTCATAGTGACGCAATGAGGCTAACAATAGAAGCAAATATGAGCAGTATATTTAGAAATTTTTGAGTCTACGCATAAATATAACCTAACCAGTTGATAAATTAGTTGACAAAACTAATCCTCACTGATTTAAAGGCCATAGGTTCTTACTCAAACTTCGAGTGAATGTATCCTCACCAAATCAATTGATTCATGAAACATTTTTACTAATTCTGTATTTTAATAGTTAAATTCATGAGTCGACTAAAGCTAGACCACCATGGAAAATCTGAAAGAATTGGATGGCCGTTGCATCTCAGCATGAAACTGTAGTGTTAGTCATTAGTTTTAGCCCATAATATATCTTATTCTAGTTTTCGGACATTCCATTCTATTCATTCTACTTGAGTCATAGGTTGACCTTGTCAATTATTCGCTTGTCAGTCTTGATTGTTTTTATGTGAGCCTATTGTGTGTACACATCATATCACATGACTCATTGCATGTCTGTAGCTTAATTTTGTCTGAATATAAATATTGAGTAACGCTAGACTAAAAATGAGTTGGATTACCGGCCATCTCCACTCTGCGTCGCTTCTCTTCCTCCTATTCCATTCACCTCATATACAAAATATATGTATTCAAAATCCCATTCACGTTATTTGACTTATTTAATTCCGTTATTGGCTAACGTGATTTAAGTCGAGGATTATATACGAGAATAGGCGATAACAAACATTCGTACGATCTAAATAGGAGTCAGATCCACGGGCCTCCCGAAAAAACTCCTCAGCAGTGCACATCCACGATCTCGCCCGCAGGACTCGAAACCAGGACCTTTGGTCTACGCGCACGAACGCTAAACCTGTAGATCACTGGGCTAGTACCCAACGGTGAACCGTCGCGCTATTTCTTGGATTGGTTGAAGTTAGACATTAACACCGTTGGGTGCCGGTTTAGTGGTCTAGAGGTTAGGCGTTTGCACGCGAGACCGAAAGTCCCGAGTTCGAGTCCAAAGAGAGAGATCATGGATCTTCACTGTTGGGCAGTCCCATAATGAGACGAAACGGCCGTCCAGTAGTTCCAGGTCTTTCATGGTAGACTAGCTTCAACTGACTCATGATTTCAACCAGTGACGTTCTTTATTTGTTATAATCACTTACTTAGAAAAACACTTATTTTTATACATACTGATGATGACTACTGCGTGTAAACAATCTAGACCATCTCAATCAACAGTCTTCAAGTAATCTATTTGATTAGATTATTAGGTCTAGCAATTAAACAGATTTCATATTTACAATAGTTAACAAGTATTGTATCCAACCATCAATACCTTCTAATTTATGATATTGAAATAAATCATTTGAAATGAACCAGATTATTCTAAATGAAACATATGAGATTATTAACCTAGTCATTTTGTGTATACCTATAATCAGATTCAAAATACACATTCGTATACATATCTAGTTTATAAGGGTTAGTTATCAGTATATCATTGAACTATTGGTATGATTCCCTTTAATTTGTTTATAGGATAAAGCTGGAATTATATATATATATATATATGTGCACTGTTGTAATGTCATATTTTTTAATGTTATTTTATGTAAATTAAGTCATTTCGGTTGAATTTATGAAGACAGCGTAATGCTTGTAAAACTTATCAGTATACATATATGGATTCATGAATCTCGAAAAGAGTGAATTACAACTTGATGGATCCAATGGAAACTAACATGTATTAGAAGTCACCTGAAGAAGTCTACCTAAAGTTTGTGCTGACAATGTCGTTCAGAAGAACGATGAATGCTCCACGACTAGACCATCCAGTTCAGAGAACGAAACTCCATCAAAATCGTCCACGAACCCGCTCGCGGGATTCAAACCCAAGGCCTTCGGTCTCTCTCTATATATAAACTCATTTTTAAGTTGTATTTGTCAAGCTTTTCTCTTTTAATTCTAGTGAATCAACCAATGAAAATAAAAGAAAAATATATTTAAACGGAGACATTATTAATGATTGAATTAAATGAAACATATTCAATGTTGAATAGGTTGCAATGTTAATGAATTCCGTTTGAGAGAAACCTTTTCAATCAAAATGAATTGAATCGATATTACTTATATTAATCATTATGAATAGAAGAAATGAGATGAAAATAATTATGAAATAAATAAGTAACAAGTAAATAGTATTGAACTGGATTCGAACTACATCATGAGACAAGCGATAACATGGAATCGTGAAGGGAAACATACAACAAGAAGAAGAAGACGGTCGAAGAATACACTATGTCGGAACTTGGAAACAGACATAAAAAAAAAGAATAACAATTGAAAAGAACTGGAAAAGATTCATCAAGACAAGGTTGGATTGAGAATGTTGCTGGGTGACTTATACTCTTCCATAAGCAGTAACGGACATAAGTAAGTTAATAAGTTTTGGTTCAATGAAATAAATCTTTTTCTTCTATTTTTTCTTCTTGTGAAAGAGATTGGTAATACTTTTGAATGGTACTTTAATGTGTCGATTCGTTGATTGATTAATGTGCGTGTGTGTGTTTAACATTTCATTATGATTTTTATCAGGATATACTTGTGAATTAGGATTCATCGATTGTCTATTAACCAGTTTACAATGTTTATGCCAAATACTTAAAAGATCTGGTTCACATAAATATGGGTAGTTTTTATAAAAAGTTGAATAACCACCATGTAATATATAAACAAATGGATATTTTAATGCAGGATATGAATTGAAATGTAATACTCTGTCATGAATACGTAAAAGATAAAATAATTGTGGTGCACGTTTTGTAGAAAATTCACAATATAATATAAATATAGTATGAGATGGTTATGGTTTAATCAGTTGTTCCGTTGAATATAATGAGTTACTTAAATCCATTTCAGTAGTTTCAATAGATTGTTGTTTTATACCAAAAAAATATTTATAAATTTTTGGCCAATCTGATAAATTAATAGCACTAAAAATATGTCCAGCATTATATTCGTGTGGATAACGACAATCGATAATAACGAAATGTTTAGGATTCATTTTCAACTTTGATAAAGTGATCATTTTTTGTTGATTTTGAAGTTTATGTTTATATCTAAGGTCATGTAAACAACATTTTGATCTCTTATTACCTTTACCACTCAACTGTTCTTCATTAGGTCCAAAACCTTCTGAAGATGATGATGAAGAAGAAGAAGAAGAACAAGAACAAGAAGAACAACATGATGATGATGAAGAGTTGGACGAAAAGGAATATGATAATGTACATACTGACTTTTGGAAAATAGGTGATTTTTTTAAAATCATTGATTTCATCTCAATTAACCAATTCGCTAGTTGGTCCACTTCAATTGATGGCCATGGTGAATGTAAACTATTATTCAATGTCCAAAAATCATAATGATGAAGTGAATTCTGTTGAAAAACAATTGATAAAATAAACATTGAAGTTTTAATGGTTAAAAAGTGTCAGATAGAAATTGCTGTTTGAAGTTGTGAGGACGACCCATGGGTGAACTCGAGGAAGCTATAAGAAGCTTAGAAAGAGCTAAAGATACTCCATTCAATCATGTTTTGGGAGAATATTTCAGAATCCCTATGTGTAGCTTCCCTATTGGACAAATGCTAATAACCCTGTGTATGCACATTTAAGGGCTATAATGATGATTTCGTTTTTACTAGAAACTATAAATACCTGACATTTTTGTACCATAATTGATGCTGTTTAAAATAACATTTCTTTTACTTGTCTTTTATGTTTTAACTTGCGACTTAGGAGGGTTTTAGCGTTCGACTGCTCAAATTGTACGTGACATAATAAGAAACTAAGCTCAAGATATAACGGAAGTGATTTTAAGAGTGGACTCAAAGATGATGAATCAACGTTTACTTAAACATAGACTTAGTATGGATGAACCAACGTTTCGATATTGATATTAAATGCAGTAACTGAGTCTGTGTGTAAAGTTATGAAATATAGATTATCTAGTTACCAAGTTACATGCAAGGTTTAGGTTGGTTAGTGGTAAATGATGGTTACTTCTAATTCCTAGCAGAAAGTAATCTATACCATTACTGATTGATGAACTGAGCCCTACAAAAACAATTTCAACTTATTGGGTAAGACTTTAGATATCTCATTATTCGAACATCACATAGTTCATAACTAAAAGTTATAACGGTAACTGTATTCAAGGTTTATCCAAATTTTTTCTTACTCTTTCTACTTTTTTATTCCTTATATACAGGTATTATTTTTTCTCATATCATTTACTCCGACAGGTTTATGTCAAGAAACCGGTAAAGATCATGCAACGCTGAATACTTGTTCAAGTTTGAAACATTTTCACAGTGTACATGAATGACATAATCAGATATCATATTCAAGAATTTCACATTAAGAATGGATCATAAAGTCGAATTTTAATATTCTATGTACCTAAATTCAATCATTCCACACTGTCATTCATATTCTTATTTAGATAATAATTAATGACTAGTTTCAAGAGATATTTCCTGGAGTTCTGGTGAGAAGCAGTGGACAGTGGAGTTCAATCGAGTCCGTTGTGAGATAGTAACTCACTGAAGACATTGGTGGATGTGTCACTGAATTTCGTGGATTGACTGAAGTTAGATATCGCGCGCGAGACTGTTAGCTTCTGAGTTCGAATTTCGTGAGGCGAGGTCGTGGATGGGCACTGCTGAGGGATCCAACAATAGGACGAAACGGACGTCCAGTGCATCTAGGTTTTCCATGGTGGTCTGGTTTCAATTGATTCATGATCTCAACTATTAAAATCTTTCTTCGAAAACTAAAAATTCATATTCATTCTTTATATATTCATTAGAAAATTTAATATTCGCACAAATTGAATATGAAACTTACTTCTTCTAAACAACCTTTGTCATTTGTTAATGAGTTTATAGATAACATTTCCTTGTTAAATGAATCCATGTATTGTGATGAGTAAGTTGAATCCATTCAAGATTGAATCAATCGGATAGGATCAAAGATATCTATCTGTAGATAATGGATACTATTTTAATAGTAGTATGAAACGTCTGTCTTCTGCTATTCCCTTTTCAGTAATATAAGTAAATTTCATAACAAAAATGAAGATCAATTGATTAGATCATGTGTGTCATTTTTAAAAAGAAAATTTAATCGATCTATTAGCTTGATTATTACTTAAGAATAGCTATATATTAAATTAGAGAATAACAGACATATATTTCATTGGTACTTGACTAGTAACTATAATATGTAAAGATGGATGATGGCTAGCAGTGGAATGCAGGATGCGTGTTTCGTCCGTCCTAATTGGGACTCGTCAGCTGAATGTATTTGTATCTCTTAGTTGATGTTTGGTACTAACGGGTGTGAAAAGTTACTTCCTGAGATTAATTACAGTTGTGATCCTGAGGAATGTAGATGTGGTGTGGAGTGGGAAACCTATTAATACCATTTTCGGCGAGACTCTTATTTAGGGACGAGCCAATCAGAAGCGTCTGGGCAATTTCAAGTTCACGGAGCCAAGTTGAACACGTGATGCTAACATACGATTGGTTCACAGCGTACTTTAGAGAGGAGGTGATTAATAAGAGGTTACAACAGATGGGACGGCGAGACTCTAATATAGGGACGAGCCAATCACAAGCGTTTGAGCAAAAATATATTATAATAAACTAATGATTTACAGTGGATATTCTTCTTTTACATGATTTAAAAACTTGTTCAGGTTTGATTAAGGTTCAGGAGTTCTGAATTCATAATGCATACGGTACATAAACTCGTCCATAGAGTTAGGGTTTAGAGTTGGGTTGTAGCCTAGGGTTAGGGTTACGGTTGTAGCCTCTCAATAAACACCTCTTCTCTAAAATCCGTTGTAAACCGATCGTATGTTCGCATCCTAACCCCAACCTTAACTGTAAACCCTAACCCTCACCTAACCCCCGTAACCTTAACCATCAACCTAACCATAACTCTATTTACGAGTTTCTATACCATATGCATTATGAATTCAGAACCTCTGAACCTTAATCAAGTTTGAACAAGTTTTTAAATCATGTAAAAGAAGAATATCCACTGTAATTCATTACTTTCATATAATGTATTTCCACTTTATACTAACTGTCTTCTGATTGACTAATAATTGTCAAGGTCACTTAAGATTCGTTCGAAGGTCGTCCCTAAATTAGTCTCGCCCCATTTTTATTAATGCTTTTAGGCTTCAGAGGGTGATTTGGGTGGCCAGTTCTCTGGGATTTTTCGTTAGTCTGCGTGTAAGAAGGCTTGTTACGCTGAAGCTCACCACCCATTTCGCAACTTCGAGGTGTTGAAGGCAAGTTATACGATAGCAGCGGGATAACCTGTTCACTGTGACTCTTATTATTATTATTATCATTACCATCAGCTTTATTCAATATTATATTTTTTGGTACAATATAGAATTCTCAGCGCAAAGTATTTCAATATGTTTCCGTTTCTTTCAGTCTTCAGTAATAAAGAAAGTAGGTTGGTGAGCCTGTATTAATCCTGACACATTGCTTTCCAGTGAAGGTCCAGCTTCTCTTTGAAAGTAATCACTGATGGGACTGATACCACTTGTTCGGGTAAGGCGTTCCAATGATTATTAGTGCTGGATGGAGCAAAAAAATAAGACATATTAACACCCAAATCATAATTAAAGATACGAAATGCCAGTATAAGGTCACTTCGTTTCCGACGATACGACAAGGGGAGAAGATTTAGGCGTTTTAAACGCTCATCGTAAGGGAGTCTTCTTTGTCGGTCCTGGCGATAGATATCGAGTGATCGCCAGTTAGATGTCAGCAGTTCAGTAAACGAACATCTGAATAATGTGCATTCTTTTCGTTGTATATTGCCAGTAACCACATTGTCTCTTTTTGAGTTTTTTATAACATTGACAGCGAAAGGTTATACACTTTTGAGAAACGCAGCAGAATAGGTTATGCGAATAATAAACATAATGATATATTAAAACGAACAAAAATAGATAACTTGTTGAAGTATCTAGATGGCAGAAACAGGTAGCCCAGATGCTCAAGCAGACCGCCCTTATTAGACAGAGCTGGAGTCTTTCGTTGTCTGTGTGAGATGAATTTAGGTTCATTCAAGTCAACTTGTGGAGTATCTTTGGGAGGACTAATTCTCAAGTGTATAGGTTTAGTTGGATGCGTGTTGTCTCACGACTCACATTTTAGTACATTACTGAGCGAACAGCTGGGATTAGTCATGTCGTTATGGTTTTTGGTTTCAGTTGGGGTCCGTATCTTATCCAAAAATTTCCGATCTGCAGACTCATCTAGATCTACAGAGTGATCAGCCGTAATTGGCGTGGTGTCATGCTTATTGTTCGTGTGTTTTAAACTATTTGCTGTGTTGCAAACTGTCTCTGGTTGGTTATTTGCTGTAATACTACCACTGAATTCCATCGCTTCACGTCTCCTTACACAACGTTGACAGGGCGTAAGATCTGGAGTGACTTATATATTCTTGTATGGAATTAGTGAGCCAATATAGGGGTTACAGATTTGGACCTTTTATTTGGCTAAGAAGTTGGTGAAATTCCTCTTTCATTAGAGTTATTGGCCATGATTTGAAACTGGGTGAGCACAGAGCTCGTTAAATTGAATATAATATCTGAATATTTGTTGTTATTAAGTATTAACCTGGTTAATACTAGGATCAGAGTCTATGAGTATATAATAAATTTTAGATGTATTTGAGACTTAAGTCCGCAATAGAAATAATAAGAACTGGTAGTTGTGCATCGAAAACAATTTCCTCGATGTACAAGATAGGATGATAATAACAGTACAATACACCCTACAATAGAACAAGTCGAAGAATACCTTAACCATGTGAAAAACGTTACCATTTTCAAATTTCGCACGAACATTCTTTATCTAGGATACTTACAAGATCACGCAGAGGGATTCGGCAAACGTTTATGCACACAGCAACTAACAAACACATATGGGAAGGAAATACTTGTACTCAATACAAATAAATAACGAAAATTTTGCCAAAAAATCCTCGTTACAAATATACTACAAAACTGAATTATTTTAGTTGATTGATATGCTCTTCTAAAATTGTTGTCAACGTGAGAATGAGAACTCCAGAGCACTATGAGTAGATAAACGTTACGGTTCGAATGAAGTAAAAATGACCTAAAGTATGCACAGCACTATCAATATCACATGACCTATTTCGCAACCGACAAAACTGACGGAAGTCAAAGTGAGGACTCGGACAATGAATTTGGTAATACGTAATGACGTTACGAGCTGTGTATGCCTTACAACTGATGAATATAAAATAAAGAGATTGAATAGCAATATTGTTACGCACAAAGTGTCCGTAGAACCAATCAAATGTCGTTGAGCCCTTGCGAAATCATCTGGCGGTTGAGTCCCTGTATGTCGCACGGTTCGCCGATCCCGTCAGGGTCAAGGACAAGTAACACGCATCAATCGATTGCACGCTATGAACTAACTCATACGGGGATGGTCTCAACTTCTTCCTTGTACCTACTTTTGCTAACACATTTCCGTAACAACGTCTTTTGTTTTATACGGGTTCCAAAGCATCCATCCTGAGTTGTGGTTCGCTCAACTAGAGAATTATTTCACGAGACACAATATCAAATCTGAAGGGATTCGCTTTAGAGATTTGTGTTCTATCCTTCCTCCTTCAGTCGCCAAAGAAGTCCGTGACTTGATTTTAACTCCACCATCACCAAAACCATACACCATCTTAAGACGAGAGATAATGAACCGTTTATCATTATCAGACAGCCAAAGATCCAAAGACTTTTCCAAGGAGAAACATTAGATGATAAGTCGTCGTCACAGTTTTTACGCCACCTCCAAGTCTTAGTGGGTGATAGCACAGTGGGTGAAGCAGTACTAAAACAAGGATGGATACAAGCTCTCCCATGCTACGTCCAACAATGTTTGGATGCACAAGATCCTGAAACCTCATTATCTCATTTCGCGCGTATAGCTGATAGAATAATGGAAAGAGGTCCTCCAACTGGATCAGGCACAATAAATCACACACAAAAAGTAGAATCAGCGAAAGACCCAGTCATAGAAGGACTCATTGCGAGTGTTAAGAGTCTCACTGAGGCTGTCGCCAAAATGCAAATGGGTCATAGAAACAGGAGCAGGTCACCACAACGACCACGATGCAAGTCACAAAACAGGTCACAAATGTCCAGACAATCTGGGCAGATTTGTTGGTACCATTGGAAGTTTGGTGTCAACTCAACCAAGTGCATGCAACCATGCGCCTGGCCTAAACAAAATTCCAAGATAGCGGGAAACGAGTAACCCCTTCCCAGGTCGCGACGACAGAGGAGGTGTGCCTAAACAGTCGCCTGTTTTATGCTAGAGACAGAAACTCTGGCTTGAATTTATTGGTGGATACTGGCGCTGCTCTTAGTATCATCCCTCAAAACAAAGCTAAGCTGAGTCCAGAAACATCCCCAATTACACTCCAAGCTGCAAATAAATCTAAAATCGCGACATTTGGGCAGAAAACCTTAACCCTAGATTTGGGGTTCAGGAGGCAATTCCCTTGGGTTTTCACGGTAGCCGACTTAGATCTGGCAATACTGGGGATGGACTTTCTAGAGAGATACGAATTTCTAGTTGACACTAAAAAACGGCGCTTAACACTGAAAGAAACTTCGAATTACACAAAAGGCAAAGAAAGTCACATCAGCTCTCTTAACTTGACTCAAACTCCTCCAATAACAACAGCGAAATTCCAAGATATACTCGCGGAATTTCCAAACATAACTAAACCACACCCACAGCCTTCCGAAGACAAACTGAAAGTAAGTCATAATATCAAAACCAAAGGTGCACCGGTGTTTGCAAAACCCAGGAGACTAGCACCGGATAAGCTCAAAATCGCCAGAGCCGAGTTTGATTATATGCTATAACTCGGTATTATCCGTCCCTCTGATAGCCGATGGGCATCCCCTTTGCATATGGTCCCAAAGAAAAATGAAGGCGACTGGCGACCGTGCGGGGATTACAGAGCCCTCAACCGTCAAAGTGAACCAGATAGGTACCCAATACCGCATATCCAAGATTTTACAAACGGTTTACAAGATATGAACATATTCACTAAAATTGACTTAGTCAGGGCATATCACAATATCCCGGTGGCCGATGAAGATATCACCAAGACAGCTATTACTACACCTTTTGGCTTATTCGAGTTTGTACGCATGCCATTATGCCTGAGAAATGCGGCACAGACATTTCAAAGATTCGTAGATAACCTACTTCGAGATATGCCATTTGCTCAGGGGTAGATAGACGATTTGTTAATTGCCAGCCTCGATTTGCAATCACACGAGCAGCATGTACGAGCAGTGTTGAAAAGACTGGATGAACATGGAATGAACATACATCAAAGTAAGTGTGTTTTCGGTGTTCAAACTTTAGAATTTCTCGGTCACACAAACATCGTATTGAAGGTGGGTAGCCATTAAACCACATCAGGTCACAAGGAAATGACTTCAATATTTCCTTACACCGATTAATCATTCATAATACTAATGAGTAATAGGACTTACACACTTCCAAGGTGCAGACCAATTCGTTGCTTGGATAAATTGATGAAATATTGCTTCAATATATCATGAATACCTAAATCAAACCACAAAACAGTATTTGACACAACTGTACTTGATCCTCACACTCTACGCAATTTTTTTCCTCCTTAACCATATATTCTTTCCGATTTTGTGGAGTACTCTTATGTACCCTTGGTTATGTACCTGGTTATGAAAAGCGGTCGTCATAGACCCAAAGTCATACATTTGATAGGGTTTGACAATGGGTCCAACTTCTTGCAAACTTACACTTTTACATATATGCATTATAAAAGAGTTTTTTGTACACAAGATGTATACACTATGTTTATTTCCTTCTAGAATACCAATCCGTTCTGGAGGACAAGCACTTACGTGGAACCGAACAATTATCAATTATATTTATGTATTTCCACTTTGTATCTTATTATTTTAATCAGGCAGTGGAGCAGTTCTTCAGGTTGATTGACTTTCACCATTACTTTTGAAGGAGATTCTTCTTTACATGTTACTTGAGGGCGACTCGAGAGGCAGGCGAGTAAACACCTGATAGCCGGTCTGAGCATGAAAAAATCGTACCTCATCAACATGGTAATGGGTAGCCCGCTCGCGGTTTTTCCTCAGATATTCTTGTCCCACATTCTCACACTTTTTTGAGGGCACGTAGTAAACTGCTAGCAATAGTTGTACAAGAAATCACATGCTATAAATAAGAAGACAGGATATCAAATGAAGAGACATCGACGGACTATCGTTGATTGCTGACGGAATTAGTCGTCATTGATGAAGTCAAACAGTGAGCGAGTTGATAATTTTCGCTTGGGCTGGAAAAACAGAACTAAGGTGTTTTTGATAGATACGTTAATCGGACCGACGTTCCTACAGAAGTCGATTCTAGGGGGAAGCTAATGTAACAGCCTAGGTTGGATGGTTAGGAGTTGACCTCAAACAACCAAGAATATGCCTGGACAATATAGTTCAAGTATTTATTCACTTCCTTATTTTGTATAGGTGTTATATTCCCTATTATCTTAAATTGAATGTTGAGAGGCTTTGTTTGTCTGAATACATAACTCCACGCTCCACTGTGACTGCGCGAAGATCGAAATAAAGACCTATTCTTTATTTGTCTGGTTTCTTTTATCGATAGCACGAGGGTTACCTTAAGGCACGAAACGGTCACAGCAGTACGTTGATATGTCGAGGATGTAATTCACGTTAGGTGCTGACTGTGAGGAGTGACTTCGATGCAAGTTGCTCCGTCGCACCATTCCCGTTGAACTCGAGTGAGCCCTCAATCATTCGATATAGATCATCTACGTTAGCGAACTTCATGTCTCAAAAACGACGAAGAATTCAGTTTTCAAAAGGTTATGAATTTTATTTGATTATTCTGTCACTGTAATACACTTGTGATGAAAGTGAAAAGTAATTTTCTAATTGATTTACTTCATCCATTGTTTTATCCATCATCACCTGGTAGCTGCAGTGCAGTAAAGCAAAATTCAGCATATATATGTTTTTTGAAAAAAATATAAATTAGTGTCTGTTAAGTTCATTGAAATTTGATGTAAATTACTCACATTCAAGCGACTAACGTGCCATCTTCATTCGTAATTTTACTTGATTCGAACAGGATGAAAAGAGTTATCATCACTGTTTCGACAATACCTTCGTAATGTGTTCTCGTCATGTCGATCTTAAAACATTCATTACTCGTTTCGTCAAATTTGTTAATGATTGAACGCAAGGTAAGCGACATGAACTTGCTGTACTTTCCGATCTTTATTAGACAACAGTAATCGCTGTGCAATTAATGTATCGGTAAATAAATCTCCAAACGCAATAGCTCTGTAGGTAGTTGGCACTGTGTGCTGAATACATTAGATTTATTGAGCTCAATTAGCTGAAGGCACTCGGTCATGCATCTGCACCAGATCACGAGTAAGAACTTTTGCAATCGCTAGTCAGTTTAGATCAGTCGTTTCTCGATATATTGATAGCCTATCAAATATATTTTCGAATCTCCTTGCTTCTGACTTTTGGTATCACTGGGTGAGCACGATTCATTTATGGAAGGTGTTATTGGTCGAAGTGTTATCAAACTAGAGTGTAGCTCATTTATGGTGTTTATATGCTGTAAAAACATCTTGAAAGTAGCCTAGCAGCCAAGGTCATGGAAGGTAGCCAAGCTCATTTAACGGCAGCGCTCCAGGGGTATCGCGACACTTTTTTGCGCTACTTTTTCATTTCTGCTTTGTGCACAACCAAATTTGGAAATACATTATGAATAAATTTGAAAGTCTATTTTCCGTTTTCATAATTAGGTAAAAAGGGGTTTTTCAATTTTGCGTTACATGGTATCGTGAAGTCCTTGAAAATTCATTATTCAGGTGCTGCTATAATAGTTTTTCGATGTTTGCATCGCAGATTAGCAATTATTTCTACTTAGGTATACATTGATGGTCGACAAATCTTTTATTTTTATATGAAATAGGAAGATTCAGGCATATATCGTCATAAAAATTGTATTGTCGTCAAGGCTACGAAAACTGCGTTACAACTAACGATACCATGGTAAGATTTATCGTTTTTCCTATCTTTATCACAATTTCTGCTGATTTTCACTGTTTTGTTCGACTTTTATGGCAGAAATAGGTTTATAGTGAAAACATAAGGTGTCCTGAGTGTTGTAAATATTATGTATATGCTATAGATGATAATAACACATTAAGATGTTAATATCACCTCCTACAGTTAGATATATTAGCCACCAGATGATTGTATTGCAGGAAATAAATCATAATCATGCGGTAGAGGTATAATTATGTGGATATTCTACCAAAGACGAAGCTAAGATAGCATTACTACCTCTTTTGTAGATATACACAAGTATTTGGCTGTACCAAAGCATGTCATTGAGATATGGTTGTGACTTTTTTCTTTTTTTAAATTCTGAATTCACGGGACGACTACCTCAATTCTCAATAGCCGTGCAATTGTTTTGATGTTCTACCTACACTTCAATAAATATTTTTCAAACAGCTTACTTTTTTACTTACATGGGAAACTGTAGAAGTGTTGAGAATGTGTGTTTGAGTGTCAGTGAACTTTTGAATAAATGCACATTCCTTATAAATAATACATCACGTGTTTCTTCTTTTGCAGATAACAATGAATTAGCAATTGCATTGGATATGTAAAACACTCGATGCTTAAGCTTCTGCTCTAGTGTTGTACAATAATACGCTTTACCTTTTAAATAAAATTTTTCAAAAACATGCCTGTCTTTCACTGTATTGCAGATTTCTTTTGGTCTGTTGTTGAAAATAAAGGTGAACATAGTAGACCTTTGGGGTTATGTCAATGGATGGAAAATAGGGAGTTCTGTGTGTATTTAGGCGAAAAGTGAGTAATTTATCCACATTATTTCCTCTGGACAGGCGAAAAATGCGACATTCTGATGTGTTTTCCCCTTTCGCTACCAAAGCATTTACCCCTTTATTTTCCCTTTTTGGGTTGTCTGGGAAGCTACAATGTTTTGGCTGCCGGTATTATTGCAAAAATACCTAATATCACAAATAAGTACTGATATAAAGCTGTTACGAGAAAGCACTGAAAAGTACGATTCGATAGTTAAGATATCTTGATCTAAGGTGACCAGATTGTGTGAGATCCTATGTGATGATCTTCGGAAATCAACCAAGGCCTGTCTAGCTTACGTGCTGATGCCGTAAATGACAATTACTCATAACTTACGTGGGACTAGAATAGATTATGCATCAAGAATTTCAGGTTACATAGGACGATTCAAAGTAAATTCACACAGTAGTCTTTAAATATGTTCATCGTCTAAGTTTCTGAAGTGCAACCTGCCCAAAGAATTAAATAATACAATCCGTGTATGTTGTGACCCAGACTTTCCTAAGCAACGCAAGAGATAAAGGAAATAAGTGTGATTGACTATCCAAAGGAAGGGTGTGCTAAATGCACTTTCGATCTGTAATTGAATACTGGTTTCCGTTTTTATACTAGTTTCTGGTAAACATTTATACTGAAATAACTTTCCTGTCTATCTTATTTCCAGCTAGCTTCGCAAGCGTTCACAGACCTAACGGGAACAATTCCTGAGAAGTAGAAGTTATTTATTAATGGATCATTTGAGCTAGATTCAAACTTTAATAAACGTTTACATTTATAACGCACCAGTCTCTTAATTACGGCAATTCTTATCTATCGTGACACGTCGAAATCCGAACTACTAGTATGGTACACCATGTTCAAGGTAGCAGTATTTGGTAAACGGTATGTATAACTAATCGCGTGTGCGCCAAACTGGTAATTATTACACAAGAACGCGAAACAACATCCCTGTCTCACAACCACATAAGACTGCACAGTACACTCCCTGCCGTTACGCTATAAGAATAAGTCAATGGCCATATAAATGAATTTATGTAAAACTAAAAATATTACAATATTAGAACTTCTTGTTAGCAAGAAGCATAGCTATGGTCTGTATTAACAATGGATTCTGACGTTGTAGCTTCGTCATTAGCACCGATTGAACTCATCACTTGTGCGTATGTCTTTCGATGCTTCGAGGCACGAACGGATGAATTTACTTGCCAAAGGTTCACTAAGAGCATGGATTGAGTGGTAGTTGCTGGTGAACTTCTCTAGCAGATCATCACTCCCTGTAGAGATTGAGATGTTGTCTAGCGCACGAAGAACCAGGTCCATTATGTATTTTCTTGTCCACTTGTTGCTATGTCGAAATAAGTCTACAAAACTTATAGAGATAAAGGAACACACATACCTTTAGAATGTGCATACAAAATATGACCACAGGGCAGCATGTAGTCACTGAAACGCAATATTTCGACCTGAAGGCATACGTAGATGACCGACGTCGTCTCCTTTGCCTATGTTGTGTTGGCGAGTTAGAAGTTGTAAGCTCTTCAGAAGAATGATTATTACTGTCATCATCTACATCCTGAACGCAAGCATCTGACTCTGACGAACTGCGTTTACGTCCATATGTACAGACATAACTCACGAAAAAGTACTTTAGAGTTGGATCATCACTGTTCTCTTTGTATACTGACATAACGTACTTAGTATGCGTATACTAAAAAAATAATTACTAACCACAGAAGTCATATTACCTATATCATGCATCATCACGATGGCATCGTCTTCGTTACATGAAGAATGAACGTTACTAGACATAGTGTGGCTGAACTCAATTCAAATCTAAAAACGTATTGATTTGACCGCTTCTGAAAATTTTCACGAATTGTCGATGTGACGCACCAATCATTTTGCGACAGTTTGACCTTCAAGTGCTCGCAACCCCCATCAGTGGACGATACCCTAGGAGCGTTGCCTCATTTAACACGTCACCCTGGCAGAAGTAAGATGTCGGAACTAAGTAGAGCAGAGAAAATAGCGGCTGCTAAGAACAAGGTGTGTTTACTGACATATGACCATACTATTGCAGAATACTTTTATTTTGTTAGTTGGTTTTGACATTTCGATTTCTCTACGCAAATATTTAATTGGAGTACGTGTTCTGTCTAAGAAAAATTCGTGAGATCATCTGTTCAAATTTAAGTAGCAGTTTTCCTGTGATCAGATAACGCATAAAGTTACCGATTTTGGAGAGGACGGTTTGTTCTATCTGTCATTTTCCAATTGTTAGGTATTTGTGACCCTGTTTATCGGTTTTTCAGCTCAATATAATAATTTGCATTTAAGATCGTTATATACTCAGTCATTTTTCTTTACGTGAGATCAGAATACTCCTCAAGAATCTTTGAGATCAACAATGTCCCCATACCAAAACCTATACCACCACCGAGTGAATGAGTCAATTGAAATCCTTGAAGACAGTCACAAGATTCCGCTTCTTTTCTTACGACATCTAAGACGGATTCTGCAAGTTCGTAAGAAAAGAAGCGGAATCTTGTGACTGTCTTCAAGGATTTCAATTGACTCATTCACTCGGTGGTGGTATAGGTTCTGGTATGGGGACATTGTTGATCTCAAAGATTCTTGAGGAGTATTCTGATCGAATTATGAATACATTTTTGATCGCTCATCACCAAAAGTATCCGATACTGTTGTGGAGCCTCACAGCGCGACGTTATCTGTTCACCAACTGGTTGGCAATACTGATGAAACATACTGCATTGACAATGAAGCGCTTTATGACATTTGTTTCCGAACATTGAAACTGACAACCCCTACATACGGTGATTTGAATCATCTGGCCAGTACAAAAATTTCTGGAGTCATTACTTGTCTCAGATTTTACGGACAGTTGAATGCTGATCTTCCGAAGCTGGCCGTGAATATGGTCCCATTCCCACGTTTGCACTTTTTCATGCCGGGCTTTGCAACGTTTACTAGCCGTGGTAGTCAACAATATCGTTCACTCACTGTTCCTGAGTTGACTCAACAAATGTTTGATGCAAAGAATATGATGGCTGCATGTGATCCGCGTGATGGGCGTTATTTAACAGTCGCGGCTATTTTCCGTGGTCGTATGCCTATGAAGGAATTCGACGAGCACATGTTGAATGTTCAGAATAAAAACTCCAGATACATTGTTGACTGGATTTCCAATAAGGTCAAGAGTGCCGTCTGCGATATGCCCTCGCCGTCGCCAAATTTGCTAGGTATGAAGCTTCACAAGTTCAATTAAACTGCGAACGAGAAGGAGTCTCAATGACCAAGAACATTAATCTAGCTATTGATGGGTAACAGCGCCGCTATACAGAACTAGAAGTTCAAAAGTCTTATGGAAAATATATTCTACAAACAACCACAAAACGAGCGAGCACCACAAACACAATTTAAAACGTTTATATACAAATTTATGTATAAATATATCGATTTTTTCATGCAGCTGTTATATATTTAATGGATTAATTCTTCAGTTGACTCATTGATATATTCAAACATTTAATCAATAAGTTCATCGATCGACTATGTGCATGGATGGTAAAATTTCCCACACATGCATCTGCATACAAGCTGCACAAGATAAAATTACAAACTATGAGTTTTCGTGGTTTTATGGTCTTAATAGGATCTAGACAATTTATACAAATATTGGTTGATATTTGAACGAATAGTTTGACAAAAATTAGGATTCGATTATAGAGAAACCAATTTCTTTGAATAGGAATATTTGCGTATTGTCTTTATCAAAAAGTGTATAGTGTCATCATAAATCCGCTAAAATACTTATCCTGTGGTTTTTTCGTAATCATCTGTGTCAGTCAACATTACATTGTAATAAGGTGGTGGCTGAAATCAGATAACGCATAAAGTTGCCGATTTTGGAGAGGACGGTTTGTTCTATCTGTCATTTTCCAATTGTTAGGTATTTGCGGTCCTGTTTATCGGTTTATCAGCTCAATATAATAATTTGCTTTTAAGATCGTTATATACTCAGTCATTTTTCTTTACGTGAGATACGTCGGTCTATGGTCAAACACTAACAACTTTACACATTTCCCAATTACGAAGGACGTTCTACAATATGATCCACTGTTATACAGTGCACTGCACCTTCTATGTGGTAGTTTCAAAAACCTGGTGACAGAAATTAGTTCTTTAACTCTCATCTTTCGACACGCCTGTTCAAAACGTCGGAATAAATTGCAGTTGTGTTACTAAGCCTTACTATAATTTAAATGGAATTAAACTAGCTTTGTAATTCGTTGTTTCTAGTGGTCTCATGTCGTACATAGCGGAAACTCACGTTTCTCTGAACAGTGCTTTCTATTTATAGTACTAACAAAGCCATACTGTGTTTTGTTTTCTTGCTTAAAATAAAAGTGGTTTAGACACAGACTTTTCTCACTCTAATATATGACATTGTATTAAATTTCAAAGTTAACGTGAGCGGAAAGCATAAATTCTGCTAATTGAACGTGACGGGTATTTTCGGTTTATTTCATATCAGATATAAGATTTGTATAACGTAAATATGACAATGAGGGTTTCGTGGAATTGATACATCATCGTGTTTAGATTTCTTGAGAACTATTATCAAGCTTCCACTGCTCACACATGCATGATACATCTGCTTTCCGAGACATAGTTTTTAATTGTGAACCTCGAACAATTACAATTTCAACTTGACATTATCTTCTCAGTTTTACGTGGTAGATGAACTACACATATACTAATATTATGAAGTGATTTTTTGCCATACATCACATTCTTTCCTATACATCATTTTTAATAGCTAAGAGAATTCCAAGCTGCCAAGGCTAACAAACAGTCAAATGAATCATATGTCAACGAAGCTCATGGTTTCAACGTTTCGGGGACTGGTGGCTATCGAGTAAGTAATGGGAAAGGTTTTAATTCAGACCGTGATTTGTTTCTAAAGATCAGTTACTGAAAAGCTTTAGAGTTGAGATGCATATCTTCTAAGGCTCACTGAGAAATAGTTATCTTCGGCTTCAATGTATTTCATCATCCTGTGTAAATGTAAACGCATCAATTCACTTGTATAGTTGACCTTTTCAAGTATAATCCCCATCTACAAATGTGTAGCTACACTTGTTATCATCCGTAGACGAATGGATAGATTTGTTTCACGGTAAGTATATTTTTCCATGATCAGCTGTATGTCTTAGTTGATATTATTTCCATTTCATTCTCTCTCTCATCTTATAAATGAATTTCCTCACTTAAGTGTGGTAGCATGGATCATCATCATCTCAAACATCTAAATCATCATCATCATCACCATCATCATCGTCATCATCATCATCATCATGATCATCATCATCACCATCTAAATCATCATCATCATCATCTAAATCATCATCACCATCATCATCGTCGTCATCATCATGATCATCATCATCCCCATCTAAGTCATCATCACCATCATCTAAAACATCATAATCATCTAAAACATCATCATCATCACCATTTAAATCATCATCACCATCATCTAAAACATCATCATCATCTAAATCATCATCTTCTTAATCAACATCACCATCTAAATCCTCTTCATCATCATCCTCATATCTTTCTTCAGAAATACACAATGATTTGATTTCGTTTGTACAGATCTTTTCTCTTTACTATAATAATAATAAATTATAATTATCAGTTTTTACTTGTTTCTCACGTTTCTTGTGGCTCCGTTTAAGAACGGGTCTGTACTTGTAAAACTTGAACATTTTGTAGATATTATTTACGGGTTGCGAATTATAATTAAATCATAGAACAGAAATTATTCGTTTTGTTGATTTAAATATGTCAGATAAAAAGAAATAGGAAGATCAATTGGCTATTGAATGGAGTTAGATGTATCCAGTTGTATTAAGGATCTAGACAATTCATACAAATATCCGTTGATATTTGAACGAATGGTTTGCCAGAAATTAGGCTACGACTATAGAGAAAACAATTTTCTGAGATAATTTTTTATTGTATTACACTGAAGAAGTTCAGATAAGTTTTCTGGATGAAACATTGAAATTATTTTGATTTCATTCGCTGAGAATAATTTTGCTTATAACCTAGAAACGATAGTTTTCAAAATATAAAAAAGGTTTAGTCAGTCAGTCAGCTACAACGTAGGACCATACACATATACGCATCGTTCCAGGTTGCCATATCACATTAGCACAGCAAGATGAACACCGGATTCATAGTAGTGGTTATGTTAATAGTGGTAATATATAAGAGGAAGAGTGCGTATAATGACATAGTACGGGAAGAAAGAATTTGTTCGTAGAAAGAAAGATACTTACCCGGTGATCTCAGCAGATGTGAGCAATATGTCTAAGGCATCTGTGGTCAAATACTAGTAGCTTAGCGGTTACTTGGATATAGTTTATATCAGAGAACATGAAGTAGTTTATATGGTTGAGTATTGACAAATTAGTTATATGAATTTCAAAGAAAAAAACAGAATGTCATGGGAACAGGTTTATATTGAGGAATATGAACTACAATGAAAATAGACTGTTTGGATAAATGGAGGTCAGATAATAATGAAACACGGGGAAAGAGGTTAATATAACTGAAAGCATGCGTATTAAAAACTGAGGTAACCGGACCAAAGTAATATCGACAACTGTACAGTATCTTATCGAATGAATAAATTTAGTTTCAGCAAAGTATAACAACATTTGAAGTCATTTTCTCACAGTTTCTCTTGAAATGATACCATTACATCCAAAATGACCAGCGACTGGACAGCTTAGAAAACCCGTGTGTTTAGCCTATTCGTATCATATATCTTTCCAAGCAGTTAGTGCATGTTGTGAAGCCTACTGTCACACCGTTTGATGCTGACACACTTTTGTATATGATCTCGACTACTTAGGAGGAAGGACGGAAGGTAGGAAACTAAGTTTATTTGAGTAAATATGTATGTGGCGAGACTCTAATTCACAGACGAGCCAATCAGATGCCTGTTAGAGATTTCAAGGTGACGGCGCAAACTTTAGTGCTTTGTGCTAACGTACGGTCGGTTCACAGGGAATTTTGTACAAAACATGATAATTGAGCGGCTATAACAAATAAAACGGCGGGACTATAATTTGTGGACGAATCAATCAGGTATAAGATAATAGATCTAGGATGTTAACGCGAAAGCCTTTCTTCCATTTGGCTAAATGAATTTCTGGCATTATAGCTGATGTCAGTTTGTGATGAAAACCCCATATATAATTCCTCACTACGGCGAATTACGACAATTATTGCGAACTGGATAATAAAAGCACCAGTAACACTGTCTGCAGCCAGGTACTACAATATATCCGGATGTTTGGAGAGTGTACAGACTCCTACATAGGCTTGGTTATGTTCATCGTGTCGTTATCCACAAGTAGCATTTTGTGTACTCAACAACCGAGGTGCACATAAACAATATGTGGTTGACGCTGAAAGAGTTTTTGAGATTTTATCATGGCTCAAGAGGCCGACTGTTCTGTAGCCATATGGACGATTTCCTCTACTGCATGCATTACGATTTTAGAACCACTTCCCAACCTTGATAAGTTTTGAAATGTATCCACTTTATTTCCTTGATTTTGTATAACATATTTCTACTCTATACTAACTGTTTGCTGATTGGATAATATTTCTCAAAGTCACTTCAGATTCGTTCAGTGGTCTTCCATAAATTCGAGTCTCGCCGTGTATGTACTCACTTAGATATAAATATCCCTTGAGAACTTAAATGAAAGCCATCTCTTGACCGATTACTAATTATCTCAGTGTTCAGCTTGTAGTAAGCCCATTCAACTGCTGTATTATTTACCTTCTCACTGTAATTTAGACATTTAATCCACTAAGTAATTTTCTGTGTGAGTATGATTGAGCACATATCAATTTTTAATTCATTCTCCCATTGATTGAAATACACAGACAATCAATAATTTATCCATACTTGATTAACACTCGTAAGTATATACGGAATTGTAACACATATACACTCTTGTTCACCCTGTGTGCTTGCTTCCTGTGCGCTTGCGGATTTTACCAATCTTTAACAATAAACTATCTCGATAACTGGTGTTCAAGCTTTTGAGTAATCTCGAGTAAATCCATAATTCTACTAGGAGATTTACCTTCACTAAATATTCAGTTAACGGGATACTAGCAATTGGAGTCAGATATGGAGGAAATTTGCCTCTACAAGCCTAACTATAACACTACTTTTCCACTTTATGAACCTGTCGCTATTCACTCGCCAGTTTTCGTTTGTAGAATATTCATATGGTCAGTCTATGAAGGATCGTGAGACTTACTTTTTATCATTCCTTCTCAACTTTGATCAAAAGCGCTTCTGATTCCTTACACATATTATCCTTATTTTTAAGCTTCTAGTCGACATCAGTTCCCTTAAAATTACACATACGTCTTGCTGACCAATCCAAACAATGAGAAAAAGGCCAGCCCTACAAATCAACACTTACCGGATAACTCTAAGCAATCGATACGCAAAAACACAGTACACACAACATAAGTCAGTAAAGACAAATGGCTAAATTTCAACTTGATCGATCATTACTTGAAAACTAGATATATATTATGACCTTGGTTACTACACAAAGCACAGATAGTCCCTAAAATATTCTGCTACATTTAGAATTCTACAAACCAGTTTTCTTTTATTCATAAGATAATTTCATCGTATCACATTTATATATGTGAAACATCCATTAATACTGGAGATCTTTTCCATCACCAAGTGACTTGTTTATTACCAGTGAAAAATACTTAGTTCAGTGTAATAAATTACTTGTGCCTTCATTGTTTTAACACAATTGTAATTGTACGCTTAGCTAGTGAAATGACTGAAACATCATCAAATAAGAGAATGAATCTTTTCATAATCTTTTTATAGAAACAAGAACTATGATAAATAGAATACAGCATTAAATGTTATTTACATGTTTGTAAATATCATAATATGTTCATTTGATAATAAGTAAATAAGTAGTATCTTTAGATGTATGGTTTTAGTTAAACTTTATTTTCTCCATGAAATTGATTCTCCTTTACTGCCCTCCTCATACTCTTTCAAATAATTTAATCCAATTAGGTGACGATGCTTAGGTAGTGTATCACTATTGTACCATTCAATAGATGCTTTGAAAATAGCTTCATTAAATGTTGTTGCACTAGTTATGTCGGCATAATCATTATTATCATCATTATTATGAATTAAATGAACTAATGAATCATGTAGACCAACATGTAATTTTGTATTCAATTCGATGGATTTCGTTTGTTGTAACCATTGTTTATTAGTTTGTTTAGAAAATCATAGTAAATTTAGAATATCAGTCTTATTAACGATTGCTTGCATAGACGACGACAACGACGATGATGATGTTGGTTTAACATTTGTCATTTGAGGTAATAATTTACATAAACGTACAAATTGTTGAGTAAATTCACTATCCCGATTATCTTTATTGTATAAATAGCTGGAATGAAGAAATCAGATAGTTAAAGAATAAAAGAATAATAAAACTGAGTTAGGTTATTATCACTTATTTATGTAACTCTCTTTTGATAAAATTCAATCCTTTACAGTAATTACATTATCAAGTTAAACGTTGAGTGGTGACATGTGTTATAATGAGTCACAGTGGAACAGTCTCATATTGGTGGGTGTAGACTACCTGGTTGGGGACCGCGAGATGTTGGCAACCGATGGCTAGAGACCCTGAATGACATGGCTCAAAATCGTTTGCAATGGCACAGGTGCATCCACTCTTTATGTTCTCCCAAATTCTAATCTTCTGAATTCTTCATGTTACTTTCTTTCTCTTTCCAAATTTATCTCACTGTATTATACTTCTTCAATAACATCTTCAAACCCTAATGTTTCCGATTACTGCTTGTACTTTGACTAACTTTAGCACTACGGGATTTGAATTGACAACTGCATCTCTGTGCTAATGTGGTGTGGCAACTCGAACTGATGTACGTACGTACGAAGTTCCACGTTGTGACTAACTGACTGACTGACTGACTGTGGCACAGATTCATTCCTTTTTTCATCGTGCGCTATAAAGTAAAGATTGTGCACCTGTATTTTCGAATAATATCCGGATTGTTTAATCTTTCTTAGAATGGTAGCTACTACATTATTTAAATTTCTTTGCAATTAAACGTTAATATGTGAGAACTTAGATAAACTTATATACGTTCTTGGATTCTACATTGATTATGACTGGCTGTCTAAAGATATATTCAAAACTGTTCGTTATTTATTCTAAGTCGGATTACGTATGTGATATGACAATCCAATGGATATAAAGATAGATGTTCAAAGTAACACAGCGTCTAATTACACGATTGAGATACACGTGCAGAAATGGTAAAGCGTAAATGCTAATCAGTCAGTCAGCTACAACGTAGGACCAGGCACATATGTGCATCGTTTCAAGTTGCCATACCTAATCAGCACAGCAAGATGAACACCGGACTCATAGAAGTAGTTAATTCAGTGGTGGTAATATGTAAAAGACTGAGTGCGTATAATAACATAGTACGCGAGGAAAGAATTAGTTCATAGAAAGAAAAATATCAAGCGATTTTAATCTCATAGTTTAAGGAAGGACAAAGAATGTATACAACGACGCCAATGTGCTCGATATTGAGCCATGCTAATCCTAGCACTGTAAATCATATTTTCATAATTACAGTTTTCTGATTGTTCGGACTGAGTCCAGAGTTGGTCAAGATCACTAAGTCTGTCATGTTAGCACTTAATTATCAGGTTTATCACAAACTTTTGACAATAAGCAGAAAAATAATATTTTCAAGGGTAGGTTCCTAACAATGTCTATCTTCCATACATCTGATATTAGGAAAGTGATGTTGCATTCATAGGGAATTTTGTGTTTTGATAAATACAAACTCATCGATTCAAATGATGTACAGTTATCAAGAACAATAAAGGTTGACGAGTTATTTGGACTGTACCAGATAGAATTGCAGCCGCATAAACACGAAGCACGGATGAGTTCGATTCAACTGGTTCAAGGAAGCTTGACAATGGTATAACAAGCTATATTTATACGAATTATGAATAGAAATAATAAAAATTCGGAAATAAAGATTTAGTGATATCCATGGCAGAATAAATTTCAAAACAAGGAATCTTTGTTCTTGCTCTTTTTAGGATGAACTATGAGTATGAAAGTGACATAGTAGTTAAGGCGTCCAACTTCCGGAAAGTTAGTCAGTCTTAAAACTAAGGCTCATTTTGCCTGCATTGGATTGAACAAGCGGATAATATCGTTGGTCACTTTTTGATGTTTACAACTACAGTTGATAAGTGTCCACTCTGTGAGGATTGCTTTGATAATGTCAGCAATTCATAAGCATTTTTAAACAGGGATGGATAGTAACCAGGAGTGAAATCCAGAAAGCGTGTTACGTCCTATTTGGGACTCACCAACTAGATTTACCTGCATCCCACAGTTAATGTTCACCCCGAGATTAGAACCATTCGCTTCAAACACCATCACGTTGTCTACTTACCTAATCAGTTCACATAGCCAACTGACTTTTGCAATGGGGAGAAATCTAATTCCTTTATATTAGTTGCTCTCTAAATCGTCCCATTATGTTTACAACTGTAATTTATCAGTCTATTTTTACTATTATTATAAAATATAGGCTAAATATGAACAAACTTCATTTCGTGTAAAATGTTCTGTAGCGTTGAAAGCGCCTATCTATATGATTAAAAGAAGAATATCTCTTAGATTATTTACCAACATAAGATAACCTAAATAAAAGCTAAATCCACAATAACTGCCAACAATTGAAATGAAAACTAAGTGATAGAACTACGTGGTTTTCAATCATTTTAAGTCAAATTAGCAATAATATAGATATGGAGATTAGTAACTTGTATCAGTACGTAGTTGTATTAGATCTTTTGTTCTAGATGAAGGATGGAACTAACAACTTTTTATAAGTTAAAGGGTACTTTATTAATAACTTGTTCTATAGTATAATTGTATAACATATTTTAACTATTCCCAATATGACAGTTAATACCTCATACTAGGCGTGGGAAAATTTTGAATATACATGGGAAAAATCTGTTCTTAAGTTGAACAAATGAAACAGAACTTTCATAAGATCAATTGTAACACGTGTAATCAGCAGTCACTGGAAGACGGGAAAACCTAAAGCCACAACACACACAATGTTAACTGAACACTTTACACCACAGAGAGAACGAGGAACGGAGGCCAATAGACGTTTATTTTGAAAATTCAAATTCGCGGGGTCTGTACAGAAGGGGAGCTAGTTTACAAACCGTCTTATGAGTCATCATGTAAGTTTAGTGCGTGCAGGGCTTGCTCTTCTTCTTCTAAAGCGTTTATTCTTGCTTGCCCTGCAATAGAAAGAAAACAAAATCTATTAACAACATCATACATGATGATTTTAATCCCGTTACATCGCCCCCTCTCCTAATGAGGCACTGTCCTCAGTGCCTGATCTTGGGCACGGGTATGCTGTCCCTCCTTCAGGTGGTACTTCGTAAAATCAAGTGGCCGGCGGTGGATCAGCGAGTTGAGCATCGAAGGGAAATGTTGTCCGATCGGGTTTTATCTGGTTGTAGTGCACCGTTATCACATCGTCTTTAGGTCGTTGTATGTTACGCAATACAAACGTGGTGGGCGATCGGATGAGGACAATTTCAAAGGGGCCTTGCCAGGGTTGATGGAATTTACTTCAACCCCCTAGCGACGTCATTGGGCGGCGTAACCAGACGCGATCTCCAACCGTATACCTAGGTCCTTGTGCTTGACGATCATATATATCTTTTTGGTGTCCACTGGCCTTGCCTAAGTTAATGTTGACCAGACGGTAGGCATCAGCTAGTCGGTTGCGGAGAGTACGTATGTACGGAACATGCTCTTGTTCTTCGTAGGGCAGCAGGGGTGACTGTATCTCTACTGGTAGGCGTAGTTCGTGCCCGAACAGCAAAATAGCAGGCGAGAATCCCGTGGACCCATGTACCGACGTACGATATGCTAAAAGGCATTGGGGAAGCACCTCATCCCATAACTCCGGTGACGATCTGCTGACAAACGACTGCAAGATGGCTTTAATAGTTCTGTTTGTTCTTTCTACGAGGCCGTTACCTTCTGGGTGATAGGCAGTGGTGTGTGTCTTCTTGATTCCTAATAGCCGGCATATCTCAGTAATGAGGTGGCTTTCAAAGGCTGGACCTTGGTCGGAGTGGAGTGAGACAGGGGCACCATAACGGGAGACCCAGTGATCGATGAAAGCTCGGGCAACAGTAGGGGCGTCCTGCTGTGGAAGGGGTACAGCTTCGCACCATTTAGTGAAATAATCCACCATAACCAGTATGTAGCGGTTCCCGTTTTTTGTCGTAGTTAGTGGTCCCATGATGTCTATACCAACTCGCTGGTGTGGTCCTGTCGTTACCATCGGCGTCATTGGTGCACAGGGTGTCTGCTGAGGCGATTTAAAACGGCAGCACGTGTTACAATTCTTGCAAAACTGAGCTACATCTTCGTGTATAGAAGGCCACCAAAAGCGTTGACGAACAGCGTGTTCCGTTCTCCGTTCTCCCGCATGACCAAGTTCGCGGTGTACCTGTTCCACAATACTCTCAACTTTCACTCGCGGTACTATCAGTAGGGGTTGTTTTGATTCATTCATTAGGAATAATGTGTCACCATATAGCTTGAAGTTACCCCATTTGGTGCAGATACGACGAGTTGTTACGGATTGATCTTTAAGCTCCCTCATGGATGGCTTACTATTTCCATGTAGCTGTCTTTGATAAACAATCTGTAAGTCTGGATCTGCTGCTTGTAGGGAGGGCCAGTCTGTCTCTGGAGCTGTACTAAGAATTGCGTTAATAATATCTGTGGTCTGGGGTATTCGGGAGAGTGCATCCGCGTTTGCATGTCGATTTCCTGGGCGATACTCGCATGTGAAATCGAACTCTTGTAGTCTCTCCTGCCAGCGTGCCACTTGCCCTTCTGATTCGCGGAAAGAACGGAGCCACTGCAGTGCACGGTGATCCGTGCGCACACGAAAGGGTTTGCCCAACAGATAATGGCGAAAATGTTGTAAGAATTTTACTAGTGCTAACATCTCCCGACGTGTTGTAGAATATCGTGCTTCAGTCTTATCTAATCGTCGACTAGCATACGCAATGACCCTTTCGTGTCCATCTCGAGCTACTTGTGATAAAACTGCTCCAATCGCCGAGGAACTAGCATCCGTATCGAGTATAAATTCGCCTCCGTCTGCTGAAGTATCTGGGAAGGCTAATATAGGTGGAGAAGTTAATCGAGCCTTCAAAGCATCGAACGCCTGTTGACACTCGCTGGTCCATAAAAATTTTCGTCCTTTGTGGGTTAATCGGTGTAAAGGTGCTGCTAATGATGCGAAATCACGTACGAAGCGTCTATAGTAAGAAGCTAGTCCAAGGAAGCTACGGACGTCTTCAGGTGATTTTGGTTGCGGCCAATTAACAATCACACGTGTCTTTTCTTTATCTGTTGCCACTCCATCTTCTGTAATGCGGTGCCCTAAGAAAAGCACTTCTTTTTGCAATAGTCGACATTTAGATGGTTTCACTTTTAGGTTATGCTGCTTAATACGTTGTAGGACTGCCTTCAAATTGGCATTATGTTGTTCTGGCGTGTTGCCATATACAATAATATCGTCAAGGTAGATTAAGCACTGGTGCGGTACGAGACCTTGCAGAACTGTCTGCATCAATCGTTGAAAGGTAGCTGGGGCGTTAGTTAGCCCGAAAGGCATTACTTGAGATTCATATAAGCCATTAGGCACTACAAATGCAGTTTTTTTTCTATCTTGGGGTCGGACTTCCACTAGCGTTGAGAACCAGCGAGCACCTTTCATGGCATCTAAGGTAGCGTCTATCCGTGGAAGTGGAAAGGAATCACGCTTAGTTATAGCATTAAGGCGCCGGTTATCTACACACAGTCGTAGGGAGGAATCCTTCTTTTTTACTAAGACAATTGGCGATGCCCAGGGTGACGAAGATGGTACAATAATCTTTTTTTCTAACATATCTTTTATCATGGATTCTAAATGAGGCTGATAATGCACCGGGACCCTACGAGGTGGTTGGCGTAACGGCATGTGGTCACCTGTGACAATGGAATGTTGCACAATGGTTGTCCGATTTCCAGAGATGTTCTCCGAGAAAACAGTGCTAAATCGTTGGAGTACGTCAATGGTAGCCCGACGGTCCTTTTCACTTATTAATTGGTTATCTCGTACCTGACGTACAATCTCTGCAGTTCCCACCTGGGCTACGGACTTAGTTGGTATTTCATGGTGTTGTATTTGTACGACAACTCCACCAATACTCGCTTCTGACTTATTCATGTGTATAGAGACCTGGTATTTTAACATGAAGTCGACCCCGAGAATCACGTCCCAAGTCAGTGTGGGGCAAACCCAGAATTCATGTTGAAAAGGCTTCTTGTCAATCGTCAGCTCTAACCCTATCTGAGAACATGCTTTCAAGGGTTCTCCGCTCGCGGTAATTAACGTAGAAGAGCGTTGTTTACGCTGGGTGCTGAGGTTAAGTTTCTGCAAGAGGTCTTCCTTGATCAAGGATACTGAAGCTCCTGTATCTAATAGTATATTAATCTCAGTACTTTGCACTCTACCCTTAATAGTAACAGGGCACAAATGCTTAACATAGCAAGACGATATATGTAAACGACACTGCTTACCTGGTTTCCGGGGGCGGTTGTGACCGCATCTTTTGGCGTTCTTGCCAAACCTTTTGCAATATATACAGTCGGCTTGGCGCCCATTGTAATTTCTCCATGCTGGTTGTTTGTTCCATCTCAAATTTGACTGTCCACGGATAGCACCTCGGCCGGGAAGGTCGGTCACAGCTATTGTAGCCTGGCAGGTGTCCGGACCACTAGATTTTGTGGCTCGTTCCACAGTCATTACCGATGATGAATGTGCATTGGATACATTCGTTAGTTTGTCAGCGGCCAGAAAGCGTAATGTTGTTCTCTTTACGTCAGACGTATCCGTTGGTGGATTTCGAAGGAAGTGTTCTCTGAGTGGTCCGGGTAACAGGCCCTCGACAAAACGTGAGCGAATTAGTTCCTCTCGTCCCATCATATCCAACCGGGGGAATGCTTGTACCGCAACTTGCTGTAGGGAATGAAGGTAGTCTACTGGACTCTCGTTCGCTTTCTGGTGGCGTGATAAAAACTGAATTGTCATTTGCTGGGTGTCCACGGGCAGGGAAAAACAGTCGTCCAGAATTCTCCAGTTTTGTGGGAGCGTGTTACTGGCCGCAAACCCGTTCGCTATAACCCTGCGTACTGCATCATCACTCAGATAGGAAACAAGGTAGTTGAAATGCTCGGATAATGGAACTCTCTGCAGGTACGCTGTGACTTTAAACTTCCAAACGGAGTAATCTGATGATGTTTCGAGCAGTGGTGGTTGATGCGGGGTTGAACTGGAAGTAGCCCTGATTGGAATCAAAGGGGGTTCGTCTAGGTTCTCATCGCGTTTTTCCATCTCACCTCCGACACCAGTTGTAACACGTGTAATCAGCAGTCACTGGAAGACGGGAAAACCTAAAGCCACAACACACACAATGTTAACTGAACACTTTACACCACAGAGAGAACGAGGAACGGAGGCCAATAGACGTTTATTTTGAAAATTCAAATTCGCGGGGTCTGTACAGAAGGGGAGCTAGTTTACAAACCGTCTTATGAGTCATCATGTAAGTTTAGTGCGTGCAGGGCTTGCTCTTCTTCTTCTAAAGCGTTTATTCTTGCTTGCCCTGCAATAGAAAGAAAACAAAATCTATTAACAACATCATACATGATGATTTTAATCCCGTTACACAATATTTCATCATAACATAGAACTTTTAACTAAAGTTATTTAACATGTAATGCATCAGTGTAAAATAATAATGATGAACATTCAAATTACTCTATGCATATTTGTCAAAACAACTAGTCTATTGATTTCTTGTGGGCTTTAAGCTTCAACCTACTAATAGGAATATTGTACATTGAAAACTTTTATCATAGATACTAGAGAAAACTGATAGAGATTTAGTTACCATGTTCTATATTAATAATAAAAACAATAAGATAATCTTGATTGCAAGAAAGAATTTATTTGGTCTAATTTGTCGAAATCAATTTCAACAGTAGTCAGGACAACATAGAACATTTTTATACTTAGATAATATATTATGAAAACAAAAGTCGTAAGTTGGTTACACAATTTTTGAGTAGAATTGCGTGAGTTTATATTTATCGCCATCCTAATTAATGGTGTATGTAAGTAAGAGAATAATAGGTAGAATAAGAATAAATACTTTCAATTAATTCCCGACCGTTGTTGCTACCTTGACGTGGTGGTCGGGCTTGCCTATCGTGATGAAGCAACCGAGCTATACTGGCTGGAACAACCGTTCCTCAAGGTCCTACCATGTCAGACAGGTCGGTTGAAGAGCGGTAAGACTAAAAGCAACAAACCCAAGGTCCGAAGGCGAAGTCGTACTGCTGACTGTACAGAGGTGTGACAGCTGTAAGGTGTTTCCCTCGGACAACCAGCATAACAGCGATGCTGCCTTCCCACAACGAGGGGTGGGGTAAGAAAAGGTCGACCCTAAAAATGCGCACCTCACCTTACCTCACGGATTTCCGTCTCCGGCGTAAGGCCCTTTAAAGAACGGAGCTAACACGTCAAAAACCTTCCAGAAAAAGGCCGTGCGCGACCGGCCTCAAGCAGTTGTCCCTTGGGCACTGCGGTCACGCTCTCAGGTCACTGAGACCGCCTCTAATCCAATTCCTTTTTCAAGTACCTCCAGAAGAACCCTTCCACGGTGTGGGCAACCGGGAAGTGATAACCGCCCTCATACCTCTAACAGCACCCAAGACCATTGTATTCATAATCAACCTTCCTCTTCAATTCCTATTATTCCTCCTACCTCGACTTTCAACCCTAAACTTCCTCCTTCGGCTTCCTTCTCAAGTGTCACCATAGCCAACGATTCTAGTGCTCAAAACACTGTCCCAGGTCTACTGAAACCTCGCTCCAAACTACACATTGGAGCTTTCAACGTACGCACTCTATGTCAAATCGGTCAGCAGGCTTCCTTGGCTAAAACCCTAGAATCTCTTTCCATTGATGTATGCTGTGTCTCCGAAACACGCATACAGGATTCCAGTGTGGTCATTCACTTGACCTCACCTCGGCAAAACGGAGAGCCGACGAGATACACCCTACGTGTATCTGGTGACCCGATGGCAAGTTCTCGTGGACTGGTAGGTGTAGGCATAGCACTAAGCATGAGGGCGGAACAAGCACTGCTAGGGTGGATTCCCGTCAACAGTCGTCTATGTGCTGTTCGGCTAAACGGCTCCGTAAAAACTCGGAAGGATAGGGACACACGTCGTTGCCTTTTCGTCGTTTCTGCCTACGCTCCCACTGACTGCAGCTCAGATGATGTGAAAGATGAATTTTACAGAAAGCTGTCCGAACTTCTTCAGAAAGCTAAACGCTCAGACATAGTACTCGTAGCAGGTGATTTTAATGCTCAGATAGGCAGTTTAAACCAAACAGAAAGGCATTTAGGTGGATATTTTAGCATTCCAGCACAGCGAACAGATAATGGTGACCGTCTGCTGCAACTGTGCTCAGACAATCGCTTATTTTTAGCAAACACAAATTTTAAGCATAAGGAGAGACATCGTTTAACGTGGCGACCGCCTGCATCAAACCAACGATGGACCCAAATAGACCATATTGCCATCAGTCATCGTTGGAGAGGGTCGGTACACGATTGTCGCTCATTCTGCAGTACCTGCTTGGACTCCGACCACGTCTTAATACGGGCACGCATCTGCTTGCGCCTCACTGGACGCAAAAAAGCCACAGTAAAAAGACCCATTAGAACCCATTAGAAACGACCGTGAGCAGTGGTGGGCAACGAAAGCAAAAGAGATGGAAAAGGCGGCGACTATAGGGAACACAAGACAGCTTTACAGACTAATAAAAGAAACTGGAATTAATAAGTCAAGTGTAAGTGAGATTATATCGGAAAAAGACGATACACTCATCTGCTCCCAGTCCAGGCGTTTAGAACGATGGGCGGAACATTTCAGAGAACAGTTCAGCTGGCCTTCAGCTACTCTACAACTACCCTCCATTCCCAGACAGTGTGAATGGAACATTGAAGTGGGTCCTCCAACTCTTGCTGAAGTTCAAAAGGCTATAGTTAATCTAAAACGAGGAAGGGTAGCTGGTCCAGATGGATTGGCTCCAGAGGTCTTTAAGAGTAGTGGTCCAATTTCGGCGATTAGGTTGACTAATATTTTAGCTAAAATCTGGGAGTTAGACGTTATTCCATCTAACTGGTCACAACCACTTATCGTCCCAATATATAAGAAAGGGTCAAAATCATCCTGTGACAACCACAGAGGGATTAGTTTAACTAATATAATATCTAAAATACTAGCCTCGATAATTATCAGACGCCTAACTAAGACTCGTGAACTGCAAACACGAGAGAACCAAGCTGGCTTCAGACCTGGTCGTGGCTGCATCGACCACATATTCACCATTCGTCAGATTCTAGAAAACAGGCATACTTATCGGCGTCCGACAACGGTGGTCTTTCTCGACTTAAAAGCAGCATTTGACTCGGTAGACCGCGAGATTCTGTGGCAGTGTCTGTCATTGAAAGGCGTACCCCAGAAGTACATAAACCTTGTGAAGGCTCTTTACTCGAACACTACTAGTCGAGTCAGAGCTTATGGCGAACTATCATCTACTTTTGCAACCTCAAGTGGTGTCCGTCAAGGATGTCCACTTTCCCCATTTTTGTTTAACTTCATCATAGATCTACTGATGGAAATAACTTTCTCGTCGACTGAATTCTCAGGTATTGATCTCTTACCAGGAGGTCCACTTATCGACTTGGAATACGCAGATGACATAGTCCTGTTTGGTGAAGACGCTGACAAAATGCAGAGTCTTCTGGTAGCACTGAGCAACAATGCCAGGATGTTTGGAATGCGCTTCTCTCCCTCGAAATGCAAGTTGTTGCTTCAGGACTGGTCTGCGTTAACACCTGAACTAAGGATAGGGAGTGAAGTGGTCGAACGCGTAGACAACTTCACTTATCTTGGAAGTCTGATCAACCCTAATGGGTTGGTATCGGACGAAATCTCAGCACAGATTCGAAAAGCTCGATTGGCTTTTGCCAACTTGCGCCACCTATGGCGAAGGCGAGATATCTGTCTATCAATAAAAGGACGAGTATACTGCGCGGCAGTCCGTTCTGTTTTAATTTACGGCAGCGAAACATGGCCATTAAGAGTAGAAGACACTCGTAAGCTATTAGTATTTGACCACAGATGCCTTAGAAATATTGCTGGCGTCTTCTGGGATCACCGGGTATGTAATAGTGAGGTTAGACGCAGGGTATTAGGGAATGATGGTAAATCAGTTGATGAGGTTGTAAATCGTCATCGACTGAGATGGTTGGGCCACGTGTTACGTATGCCTGAATACCGATTACCACGACGTGCAATGCTATCCGGTATTGGAGATGGTTGGAAGAAAGTTAGGGGCGGCCAAACCAAAACGTGGCATCAGTGCTTGAAGTTACTAACTTCTAGCCTGAGCCATGTTGGTAGATGCAGACTACTTGGTTGGGGTCCGCGTGACTTTCGTAACCAATGGTTGGAGACTCTTGGTGACATGGCTCAGAATCGATCACAATGGCGTCGGTGTATACACTCCCTGTCTTCCCTTAAAATAAGAGATTAAATTCACTTCATATCTTTCTTTCTACGAACCAATTCTTTCTTCTTGTACTATATCTCTATAGGCAAACTTTCTCTTATATATTACCACCTTTGACCTAACCACTTCTATGAATCCAGTGTGCATCTTGTTGTGCTGATGCGGTATGGCAACCTGGACCGATGCACATATGTGCCTGGTCCTACGTTGTAGCTGACTGACTGACTGACTGATTAATGTAATTTAAATAATTGAGATCATGAGTCAATTGAAGCTAGATCACCATGGAACACATGGAAGCATTGGACGGTCGTTTCGTCCCATTGTGGGACTCCTCACCAGTTCGTATCCATGATCCCACCTCGCGAGACTCGAACTCAAGACCTATCGGTCTTGTGTGCGAACGCTTAACCTTTCGACCACTGAGCCTGTATCCAATGGTGTAGTTCGATCGGGTCTGCTGTGAGATAATAACTCACTGAAGACAATGGTTGATGTGTTGCTCAGTGGTCTAAAGGTAAAGCGTTAACGCGCAAGACTGGTATGTCCTGGGTTTATACCTCTAACAGCACTCAAGATCACTGTATTCATAATCAACCTCCCTCTTCAATTCCTATTATTCCTACTACATCGACTTCAAACTCTAAATTCCCTCTTTCGCCTTCCCCCTCAAGTGTCATCATAGCTCCAAACTACACATTGGAGCCTTCAACGTACGCACCCTATGTCAAGTCGGTCAACAGGCTCCCTGGCTAGAACCCTAGAATCTCGTACCATTGATGTATGCTGTGTCTCTGAAACACGCATACAGGATCACAGCGTGGTCATTCACAGCGTGGGACACACGTCGTTGCCTTATTGTAGTTTCTGCCTACGCTCCCACTGACTGCAGCTCAGATGAAGTGAAAGATGAATTTTACGGAAAGCTATCAAAACTTCTTCAGAAAGCTAAACGTTCAGACATAGTACTCGTAGCAGGTGACCGACACTGCAATACCTGAATGTCAAATATTCCAACTTCTATAAAATACATATTTTGCATTAGTGTTTCTTGACATCAGGGCTGCCTTCGATTCGTTGGACAGGACTGTTCTCTGGGATTGTCTATTGAAGAAGGGTGTGTCTGAGAAGTTTATTAACATCCTAAAAGCCCTATATACAAACACCTCAGGCAGAGTGAGGGCATACAACCACCTCTCTCCATTGTTCCATTCGAGCAGTGGGGTTAGGCAGGGTTGCCCAATCTCACCATTCCTCTTCAACTTTGCCATCGATGACATTCTGGAAACAGCTCTGATGGATGTAAGTAATGGTGGTGTGGATCTGTTGCCTGGAGAAAGACTTCTCGACCTTGAGTATGCGGACGATAATGTCTTACTGTGCGATAATGCCCAAGGCATGCAATCCGACTTAATCAGTTGGCAATCAGTGTCCGTAGGTATGGTATGTGATTTGCACCTTCGAAGTGCAAAGTACTTCTACAAGACTGGCAGGATTCCAATCCTGTACTCACCCTGGATGGTGAGGAGATAGACGTAGTCGAGAAGTTCGTGTATCTGAGTAGCTGCATAAGTGCTAGTGGGGGTGTGAGTGATGAGATCAATGCACGTATAGTGAAAGTCAGAGTGGCTTATGCCAATCTGGGCCACCTTTGGCGCCTTCGTGATGTTAGTCTGGCTGTTAAAGGTCGGATCTGCAACGCGTCGGTGAGAGCAGTTTTGCCCTATGCTTGTGAAACCCGGTCTCTCCGAGTTGAGGACGTTAGACGACTCTCTGTGTTCGATCATCGCTGTCTCCGAAGGATTGCTGACATTCAGTGGCAACACCATGTCAGTAATGCAGAGGTTCGGCATCGTGTGTTCGGGCACAGAGATGATAATTCAATTGGTGTCACATTCTTGAAACACCGATTTCGGTGGCTTGGACATGTTCTCCGAATGTCGTCCCAGAGAATTCCACGTCGTGCATTATTTGCCGACTCTGGGACTGGTTGGAAGAAGCGGAGAGGTGGTCAGTGCATGACATGGTGTCGTGGCATGAAAGAAAGCTGCAAAGGACTGACTTCTGTTGGTCCTTCACGACTCCCTGGTTGGGGTCTGAGAGCTGGTGCGACACAGTGGCTAGAGATGTTATCAGATATGGCTCAGAATAGAAGCCAGTGGCGATCCTGCTCTAACCTTCTTTTACTTTCTTCATAAAAAGTGGTTTTGTCTCCCTTGCCTGAAAGATTTCTTCTGATTGTACCTTTCCGTTCCGTCATTTCTACCATACCACCTTACACCAATCTCTTCGTTATCGTTCTCTTTTTTTGCGCTCCTTAGCTTTTTTTCTACTTCTCTTCGAATTCTCATTGTTTTATGTGGCGCATATATATTGGCGCTCTCTTGTACCAATATTCATATGTTCAAATAAATAAATATGAATATCACAGACAAGATAAGAGTAGAAGATATTCAAAGACGTTTCACACGCCAACTGCTAGGATGTAACTCGATTCTCGATTACACAAATAGATGTGAGCACCTCTCTTTAGAACCTTTATGGCACCGTAGGCTAAAGAACAGTTTAATATTTCTCTACAATTCGATATATGGGCTCCTCTTTCTAACCTCCTGTTCGACTATGACTCACGACCCAGCCTATAGACTTGGAAACAACGCATATACACTACTTACCGTAAAACACCAAAAACAAATGCGTTGTAAGTTTTTTACTGCACGGTATAGTTTATTAAGGAACAGGCTGCCAATGCCTATCCGTAACTGTGATATGTTTGCCAGATTCAAAAAGCTAATAACCCTATTTCTAGACTCTAAAGAGATTAAACATTTCCTTGAACTCCCGCCCACCAATGAGGCACTTTATTATGGACCGCCTAATATCTAGACAGAACAAGAATATAACGAGCCCTACAGTTATTAATGTGAATATAACCAAATCACTGAATATATGGCTTATCCTTTCCTATTATTCATTGTTTATTAATCATGGCCTTATGCTCCTAACCCTCACTTTCACTTCCCATGTGTCTCCACAGGTTAAATGTACATTATTCTTCCTAAAAGTCATGTCTTTTTTCTATTGCAAGTAGACAGATAACTCACTAATCTTATGGATGCTGATCTACTAAGGCCGATCATACAAAGCTCAAAATTTGGCCACAGAGTCTTGTGAGTTTCTCAATGTTTTATTTTCCTTACCCTAAAATCTTTTCTTCTACAACTTTATACCCTTTCATATCCTTTGATTTGCTATTAGTCCTTACTTCTTTAAACCATTAGTTATCTTCCTAGTAGTGTGAGATACTATGTGAACATCTAGCCCATAAAACACGTTTTTTAACTGTCTGATGTCACGAACGTAAGGTATTAACGCTGATTTATCATGCTAAATGCCTCATTAAATCGTGTTGCGAAAGTTGAATTGGTTTCACTTCCTACCCAGTAATCCTATTACAAGCAAACTAGACAATGCGCAAAAATACGAAGCCAACTCAAGACCCTATGATACCTAGAAAAAAATAATACAAAAATGAAAAGGGCTCCAATAGCTTCGACTAAAAAAGGAAGATAGCCAATTGTATACCACGATACTGCTTTTAGCACTATATTTTATAACCACGCATAATCACGCATATTCCAAACGAACACAAGGTTGCGATTTCTAGAAGCCCCCGCCTTCAATGGATCTATACTTGACCATCAGTTGCACATTCGGCAACGCTTCAGGGGTATCGTTCACTGATGAAGGTTGCTCTCACTTGAAGGCCAAACTGTCGCAAAATGATTGGTGCGTCACATCGACAATTTAGTGAAAATTTTCAGAAGCGGTCAAATCAAGACATTTTTAGATTTGAATTGAGTTCAGACACACCATGTCTGACAATGCTCATTCTTCAAGTAACGAAGACGATGCCATCGTGATGATGCATGATTTAGGACGAATCTTCAATGATATTACGTTATTTCGAAGATTTACAAGTTGGAACAATTTTGAGACCTGTTCGAAAGAAGTACATAAGGTAATATGACTTCTGTGGTTAATGATTATTTTTTTAGTATACGCATACTAAGTAAGTTATGTACAAATGCAAGAAGAACAGTGATGATCCAAATCTGAAGTACTTTTTCGTGAGATATGTCTTCATATATGGACGTAAACGCAGTTCGTCAGAGTCAGATGCTTGCGTTCAGGATGTATATTATGATAGTAATCATCATTCTTCTGAAGAGCATATAGAATTATGATCTACTATAATATTAGTACTGCTCTAATAATAGACCTAATCCTAAAATTATAGACTTGTCATGATATAACTGCCTAATCTATAAGATCTTACGTGGAAGTCACATCATCGACTACAACAACACACTGTATCTTATCAATTACCAATACATGATGTTGAACAAGGTTAGGCTAGAGATGGGACAATATGTTTAATATGGATAGAAGATATAAGGTAACATTCAGCAGGGTCCACGTTTGCATGGCCGAGCAATGCCATTCGATCAACTCCAATTCATTCAATTCATTGTTCACACCTTCTCCATCGTTAGGTATTTCTCCGCGTTAAATATTGAGTATCTATTTTCCGAGTAATCTCGCATTCAGCTTTGAAGATTGTGTGGTTATTGTCCAATGTCACTACACTACTCTCCCACCAGAACCAACGTGGTGTTGGTTCGATACCAAGTTGGATGAGATGGTCGCGCGCCGGAGGTTACCAAGAATTGGTAGAATCCTCCGGATATTGATAAGCTGAGAGATAAATCAAAAAGAAGGCGGCAGCATCTGGTCGAGAAATACATGTAATAATCTTAAAATATCTGCTTTCATGCTTAACTTACTTGAAATGAAAATTTGGGTGAAGATTATTTGAGCTATAAAAAATGGGATTACAATAATAATAAAAATAATAACAATAATAATAATAATAAAACGATGCGTGTTAATAGCCATTGGTTAATAACTTAACGTATAGGTAGTAAGTATTTTGTGTTTAGAAATTAATATTGTAGAATATTGTAGGAACGTTGATATTGGTGTAAGTTTTGGTTTAAATTATGAAATCAATCTACAATTATGTCGGTAACCTGTTCATATGTGATTTGCGATTGCATCTGTATTAGTAGGCTAACTGAAAGAACAAAAGTATTACCGTGAAGAAGAATTCCAACTAGTGTTCCAGTTAGTTTGATACGGTTTATTTAGTTACACGGAGATTTTCTCAACCTCAAACATGAGTGTATTCGTAAGAGACATGCTCTAGACTCAATGTTATGATCTGCGATAGACTATTTATTTATATTTATACTTGCCGGCTGATTGGGCATACAAGTTAGTTGCAAGTATGCAGTTTATCATGAGGCGGAATACGATTCAATTGAGATATAGTGATTATAAGTTATTGAAATCAGTTAAGTCTATATGTCACATTACTAGGTGATGTGCTGCAAGATGTATTTGGCTAAATAAGTTTTTACAAGATAATTAACCGTGAGTGATGCTCATGTGATTATCAGGGAGGACATAAGTTGTAACCAAGGGGAGTACACTCCCAACTCATGTCTAGGGTAATGGCTTGGACCTTAATCAGTGTTGGGGTAAATCAGACATTGATGTTCTCAGTTTGCAGGAGATTTGCTCGACAGCTTATACTGATTATTTGCGTGCATGATTGTGCCACTAAACCATCAATTAGACTGACAAGGTTTTGAGATATTTACTGAATGAGCAACTGATAGAGAAACATACTGTAATCATCTGTAGTGAATGAAGATAGAAGAAAACAACACTAGTGATAATTATAAGTCAATTTGCTGACCGATTTTGTTAATAGTTTCATGAATTTTACCAATCATATTACGTGATTGTGATCATTTACGGCATCAGCACGTAAGCTGGACAGGCCTTGGATGACTTTCGAAGAACATCACATACGATCTCACACAATCTGGTTACCCGAGACCAAGATATCTTGATTATCGAATCGTTCTTTTCAGTGCTTTCTCGTAACAGATTTATATTAGTACTTATTTCTGCTATTGGGTATTTTTGCAAGAATACCGGCAGCCAAATCATTGTAACGCTACACAAGAGGTAGTAAAGCTATCTTAGCTTGGTCTCTGTTAAAATCTTCACATAATTATACATCTTCCTCATGATTATGATTTATTTCCTGCAATATAATAATTTGGTGGCTAATATATCTAACTGTAGAAGATGATATTAACATATTGGTATGTGTTATTATCATCTATAGCACATACATAATATTTACAACACTCACGAAACCTAATGTTTTCACTATCAAACTATTTCTGCCATGAAAGTCGAACAGAACAGTGAAAATCAGCAAAAATTTTGATAAAGACGGGAAAAAAGATAAATCTTGCCATTGTATCGTTACTTGTAACGCAGTTTTGGTAGCCTTGACGACAATACAATACAATACAATATATTCAGTGACTTGGTTTTATTCACATTAATAACTGTCGGGCTCGTTATATTCTTGTTCTGTCTAGATATTAGGCGGTCCATAATAAAGTGCCTCATTGGTGGGCGGGAGTTCAACGAAATGTTGAAGGTCTTTAACAATGAGAGTAATACCATCTGATACTGATATTGTTAACAATGCACCTTTAGTGGGAACCGACGAACTGGATAAAACCATCACCGTTCCAAATAGTCCGAATGTCCTGAGGAATGAAAAATGGACTACGGTAAGTAGGAAAAGAAACAAAAGGAAAAAAGTTGTAGGCAGTACACAGGTAGTTGGTAATTCACTGATGGAGTCTCATTGTGAGTCACAAACTGTACTACCAAGTAAAGCTTCGTCTAACACTGTTGTGAGTCACTCACAGGACTCTGTTACAATAAAGCTAATCGTAAGATATCGGCAGTTAATATACAGGATCTATCGTCACAGTCGAAAGCTGTTAACACAGTTTCAGAGGAAGCTAAACCCCTTCCTAGTTTATTTATTTGGAATCTAGAGGAGTCGGAAGACAACGACCCAGCTAGAAGACATGCACATGACCTGCAGTTAGTGGAGTCTGTGGTAAGAAATGTACTACCTGAAGAGGTTCCAGGGGTACATATTACAAAAGTAATACGACTTGGTAAATGGGTTGGAGGCGGGAGCCAACCAAGAAGAATCCTAAAGCTGGTTCTCGGGAGTTTCGAAGAAAGAGACATATTATTGAAAAACGCACCAGAAACTCGTGACTCAAATATCCGTATTCGACCAGATTGGCCGCTTGAGGATCGAATCAAGTGGAAGAATGCTCTTATGGAGTCGAGGAATTGCAAGTTAAATGGCGAAAATAACCTTACCATTAAGGGTTTTCGGGTAGTCAGGTCTTGGAAGCCAATGCTTCCGAGGCCTGTATGGGTAGAACGATTGATCGCCAAAACACCTTAAGTGTGTGCTACACGAACGCTCGTAGTCTTAGAAATAAAACGTCCGAGCTAAGTCTGATGGTGGAAGAATTATGTCCCGATATAATCGTTGTTACAGAAACTTGGTTCACAGTAGATATAGACTGTTCTCTGTTCATTGCAGGCTATATCTGTATTAGAAGTGATAGAGTTTCAAGTCGCAAAGGGGGAGGTATAATATTATACGTTAGGGATCACTTTCGTATACAATCAACCATATCGGAGGCTCATATCAGTGGCACATGTGAGGTTGCATGTTGTAAGATTAAATCTAGAAGTGGGTTAGTGACTATAGGGAGGATACACCGTAGTCCGTTTTGTCTTGCCGACGACTTTATCCTAAGACACATCTGTTCTTGGAGTATGGCAGAATGTTGTCTCATCATTGGGGACTTCAACGCACCGCATATCAGCTGGATAGAGCTTACAGCTCCAGGTAGTGGTTTCGATAGCGACCTTTTATCTACCGTTATTCAGTGTGCACTTGTACAATGTATCACGAAACCGACACATATTGATTTCAATCATGATCCGTCACTGCTGGACCTCGCCGTCACCCACCACTGTGAGGATGTCTTTGATTTTCAGCACCTTCCCTCACTAGTGAACAATGATCACGTTGTAATTCACTTTAAGTTTAGGACACATGGTATACAATTCGTATCTGCTCCACCCCGTCCCAATATCTGGCGAGCCAATATTCTGGCGATCAGAAACTGTGCTATCTCGACTGATTGGTCGGTCGACGCGAATCGATTGATCGAAGATGAATGGAATAAGTTTAAGGCTACGTTCGAGTCCGTAACGTCGCCGTATATCCCATGATCAGCACGTAAGCTATCAAATTGCCCTCCATGGATTAATAAGGAAACCCGGAAGCTGTTAAAGCGTAGGAAACATTTCTGGGACTTATTCTTGTTGACAGGTCATGAACCATTTAAGCGTGAGTACCGAAAATTCCGTAATATCTGTAAGAAAACCATAGCCAAATCTCGTACCACTGACGAACAACAGTTAGTATATGACAGTCGTACTTGTCCGAAACGATTGTTTTCGTATGTTAAACGGCGGACGAAACGTAGTGATGGTATTCCCCGTTACTGTTACACGAAAATCCAGAATCACTAGCTGAATCAGATCGAGCAAAAGCTGGTACTTTTTCAAACTATTTTAGCAAAGTCTTCTCCACGTTTATTTTAACAAATACTTGTCCCACTCACACCGAGATACCAACCATGGAATCTGTACAGGTGACTGAGGAAACTGTCCTTCCGTTGATAACTAAACTCAAACCTGGTAAGACACCGGGCCCTACGGGTACATCCACGGTTGCTGTCATTTCTCGAGGACATTATTTCCAAACCGCTCGCGAAACTCTTCAACATGTCCCTTTCACTCGCTCAACTCCCTAGAGATTGGAAGGACGCTATAGTCAGTCCTATATTCAAGGACGGTCAGAGACATATAGTATCTAACTACCGGCCTGTTAGTCTAACTAGTATAGTCGTTAAGTTACTTGAAAAGATAATTCGGGTTAGGTTGCTAAGCCACATAGATTTACACAATCTGTTGGCTCCTGAGCAACACGGATTTCGTAACAAGCGTTCATGCTTGACTAACTTGCTTATTGCGAGGGAGGATTGGACAGCAGCCCTAGATAACGGTCTGTCTGTTGACGTGATATTCATAGATTTTAGCAAAGCGTTTGACAAGGTTTCACACGTAGGTCTTATGCAGAAGCTCACGAGCTTCGGAATAATAGGTACTGTACATGCGTGGATAGGAAATTTCTTATGTGACCGCAGACAGAGAGTGAAGGTTAACGGAACAGTATCCGATTGGAAGCCGGTCAAAAGTGATGTACCTCAAGGCACCATCTTAGACCCCCTGCTCTTCCTTCTCTACGTTAATGAGTTACCGCTGTTACTTAGGTCGTCGACATTATTGTTTGCGGATGATGTAAAAATCTGGAGAGCAATAAAAAGTGCGGCTGATCATCTGGATCTTCAAGCTGATTTAGACGATTTAGTTAGATGGGCTCGAGAGTGGGGCTTAGAAATCAGTGCTCGGAAGAGTGTGCTAATGCACATCGGTCACGGTAATAGTTACCGTTACACTATTGAGGGAAATCCTCTTCCATGCGTTCAAGAGCATAAAGACTTAGGAGTAGTATTAAGTCATGATTTAAAATCAAATACGCATTCCAAAGCAGCCGCTGTCAAAGGTCTTCGTGCGTTATGGTCACTTCGCCGAGCGTTCAAATCTTTTGACGAGGAAACGTTTCGAACTTTATATCCCACCTATGTAAGACCACACTTAGAGTACTGTATCCAAGCAGCTAGCTCGTGTCTGGTAAAGGATACTAACTCCCTTGAGCGTGTCCAGCGTGTGGGAACGAAATAAGTGAAGGGTCTTTGTAGATTCCCTTACGATGAGCGTTTAAAACGCCTAAATCTTTTCCCCTTGTCGTATCGTAGGACACGAGGTGACCTTATACTGGCATTTTGTATCTTTAATTATAATTTGGGTGTTAATATGTCTTATCTTCTTGCTCCCTCCAGCACTAATAATCTCCGTGGTCATAGCAAGAAAGTTCATAAACCAAGATCTAATAAACTTAAAGTGGGGTCCCGTTTTTCTCATCGAGTAGTCAATGATTGGAACGCCCTACCCGAACAAGTGGTATCAGTCCCATCAGTGAATACTTTCAAAGAGAAGCTGGACCTTCACTGGAAAGCAGTGCGTCAGGATTAATACAGGTTCATCAACCTACTATCCTTATTACTGAAGACTGAAGACTGGGTTGTTTATTCCGAAGGACTTTAGTTTGACGAGTAGCCTTTTGTGTGGGACCTTATCAAAGGCTTTCTTAAAGTGTAAGAATAGGACTGATACAAGGAGTCCGCTGTCTCATTTCAGAGTTATATCATTCAGGTAGTCTACTAGGCATGTGTCGCATGATCTGGACCTAATAAATCCATGCTAGGAGGTCGAGACGAGATTATTAGTAAGTAGATGTTGGACTACAGCCGCCTTTATTTCTTTTTCCATCACTCTGGATACCACTAAAGTTATGTTTATGGGCCTGTAATTTTCAACATTTGCTTCAGGTCCTGTTTTAATTTTCAGAATGATATGTGTAGTTTCCCAAGCAGTAGGATAACACGCTGTAGAGAGTGATATCGCGAATATTTTGGGAAGCAAAACACACATATCATCATCTCCACGTTTTAGCATGCTAGATGGAATACCATCTGGTCCATCAGTGTAGGAGTGTTTCAATGTACTGATTGCTTTGGAGATATTTTGTACATTGAATTCTACATTAGTAATTTCACAGGGAGGTACTGTGATTGGTTCTGAATTATTGAACAATTTTTCGTTAGTTAGTGAGGAACAAAAGTGTTCACTAAATAATTCTGTGACAAGTTTGGGATCTTCGTATACTTGTTTGTCTTTAATGAACATGCTCCCTCTCGATTTAGAACGTTTAAGTTTATTTTGAAGGAGAATGGTGAGTGCAGACGAGTTATTATTAAGTTCAACTGCACGGTTTTCCTGTGCGACTGCTTTTTGTATACTTATTGCTTCTGTTTGGACAAATATTTGTCATCGTTACTAAAGAGGAAAAGTCATTAAAGTTGTGGAATCGAGTACAGTGTCTTTGAAGACGTCGTCTTGTACTGGCCGGTATATAGAGATCTTTGAGGAACGTAGGTCTACAGTATTCTAAAGGTGCGATGTTGTTGATGTTGTGATAAAATATATTGGTTGATGTGTCGGTATTGTTTGAAGTGAAGAAAGTTCTCCAATCAGTGCTTCTTAGGTAATTGTGTAAGTTATTCCAATCAACCTTGTGATAGTTTCTACGAAGTGTTACGGTTTTACGTTTACCGGTTGTGGCTTTTATATGAAGGCTGCATATGACAATGTTATGATCATTACCTGGAAACTTTTTTCCAATATACAAAGTATTGAGGGTGAGGCCATTGGTAAAGACTAAGTTCAAGATGTTTTGATGTCTGGTAGGGCCATTGACATACTGAGTCCATTGTCCAAGCTCTAGACATTCAATAAATGATTCATAACGTCTCGGCGCTTTGACTGGGAGCCAAGAAACTTCGGGCATATTGAAGTCACCACAAATAAGCTTGCCTGTGAATGGGAGGGATGATGCTAGTGTGAATACCTCCGATAATACTGCTGTTTCATCTACTGATACGTTAGGTTGACGATAGACACAGTCGAGCAGTAAGCTGACGGAATTCACTCTTACATGTTTCCTTATTCTGTATCGTGAGTCTTGTCTTATTATTGTTATTATTGTCATCAGCTTTTTTCAATATTATATTTGTGGTAGTATATAGAATTCTCAGCGCAAAGTGTTTCAACAAGTTTCCGTTTCTTTCTTCTTGGTCGGTCCTGGCGATAGATATCGAGTGATCACCAGTTAGATGTTAGCAGTTCAGTAAATGAACATCTGAAATAATGTGCATTATTTTCGTTGTATGTTGCCAGCAACCACATTGTCTCTGATGATGATAATAATAATAATAAGACAAGACTCACGATACTGAATAGGGAAACACGTAAGATTGAACTCAACTGCTCTATAAGTATCCCAAGAACGTTGAACGGGTTCTCCCCACTGCTATGATATAACTTGCCTTCAACACCTCGAAGTTGCGAAATGGGTGGTGGGCTTCAGCGTAACAAGCCTTCTTACACGCAGCCTAAACTCAATAGTAACAATGGTAATAATAGGTTTCTCACTCCACACCCTATCTACATTCCCCAGGATCACAACTGTAATTGCTCTAAGAAAGAAACTTTTCACACCCTTTAGTACCAAGTTATCACATAAAAACGGCTCGCATGTGTAATAACAGTCGCAACTTCTTCCAGTTACGCGCAGCAGACCTCTGTCACGCTAACGTAACTAGCCATAACAGAGGCTACCAGTCTAACCATCAAGACTGTTTTGCAAATAACCATACACTTCACAGTAGGCCTGTACAATAATGTTTTGGAATACGACTCCTGGTGACACCTCTGTTGAAGCATATAGCCCAAGTTATTTCAAACCACATGCAAACCATGAATTTGTTTCCTCCGTACAGTTTCCATCAGAGAGTACTCCGACCATTTCCCCTTGGGTAAACTCCACAATCAACTTCACTAGCTCATTTGATACATCTCCCACTAAGTCTAGCTATCAAAATACCGAGCTAATGAAGAACATTCAATCCCTCACTTCAAACTCATCTCACACCCGCGAGGGTTACGACGACTTTATCCGAGATACTCTCACCCATAGCAGTATTATAGGAGGGATTCACACTAGCATCATCCCTCCCATTCACAAGCAAGCTTATTTGTGGTGACTTCAATATGCCCGAAATTTCTTGGCTCCACTTGTTTTAGTGCTTTCTAACTGTTAATATTGTCTGTAACACGGAAAAGACAGTAAATATGTATTCTCCACTTTGCTCAGTGTGCTTTTTGCAGTAGTTGGTTTTTTCTTCCACTTTTCGACTGTTCATTAAAAAAATACTTGAAAGTCAATTGGAGTTGCTAGTTGTATAAATGATGTAAATATCGATTGCACTGTCCTGACATTTATATAGTAGGTAAGTACCTCGAGCAAGGAAAAGTAAATGGGGTATATGTATATGTGTAATAATCATGCTTTAGACATGTATTCAGTGAATGTATTTTCTAAATGTTACTTGAAACTACTGTGAGATTGGGTGAATGAATGAACAAAGCATTTGATTGTTGCACTGACCGACTGAAATTCAAATTGTATGGATGAAGTATCAGTTTCTTCAATAATGCAAAATACGTATTTTATAAAAGTTGGAATATTTGACATTCAGGTATTGCAGTGTCGGAGTTTTTAAATCTTACCCACTTTGATTTAAGGGACCAGGAATTATCACTAGCTCTAATTTCGAAAATGTGTTTAAATACCAGGTAAATAAACGGTATATTTAGTTAACGCACCGTTCGGATCTTTGTAGATAATCATGTGTGCCATTACTCGCTTTTGTTTTTTACTGTATAGATATATTGACCTAGTGAATCACTACAATGCATTGTCTTATGATTCTCCAGTATTTGCCAATCTAGTTTTTTGGCGTTGTCAACAGTTATGTCATGTGAAATATAGACGTGCACTATGGGGTGAACATCAACAAGTTTTAAATTCACTTCGTATTGTTTTAAATCAGGCTAGTTGTTAAGTCTGTTTTCTATTTGCTTTTTGTTTTGTTTTGTTTTACCTGTGGTCTCTATTTCTTCATTATTTGAATATGTCATGCTTATCTCAATTTAATTGTATGTTATTATTGGGTGTGTTGACATGAACTTATAATGTGACATATATTCTAATAGTTCTATTCAGGTTTTGTACATTCATTGAATTTCTGTTTAGATGTGACGGTTTTTCGAATTGTTATATTCTCTTAGTTTTCATTTCAATTGTTGGCAGTTATTGTGGACTTAGCTTTTATTTAGGTTATCTTATGTTGGTAAATAATCTAAGAGATATTCTTCTTTTAATCATATAGATAGGCGCTTTCAACGCTACAGAACATTTTACACGAAATGAAGTTTGTTCATATTTAGCCTATATTTTAAATAATAGTAAAAATAGACTGATGAATTACAGTTGTAAACATAATGGGACGATTTAGAGAGCAACTAATATAAAGGAATTAGATTTCTCCCCATTGCAAAAGTCAGTTGGCTATCTGAACTGATTAGCTAAGTAGACAACGTGATGGTGTTTGAAGCGAATGGTTCTAATCTTGGGGTGAACATTAACTGTGGGATGCAGGTAAATCTAGTTGGTGAGTCCCAAATAGGACGTAACACGCTTTCTGGATTTCACTCCTGGTTACTATCCATCCCTGTTTAAAAATGCTTATGAATTGCTGACATTATCAAAGCAATCCTCACAGAGTGGACACTTATCAACTGTAGTTGTAAACATCAAAAAGTGACCAACGATATTATCCGCTTGTTCAATCCAATGCAGGCAAAATGAGCCTTAGTTTTAAGACTGACTAACTTTCCGGAAGTTGGACGCCTTAACTACTATGTCACTTTCATACTCATAGTTCATCCTAAAAAGAGCAAGAACAAAGATTCCTTGTTTTGAAATTTATTCTGCCATGGATATCACTTAATCTTTATTCCCGAATTTTTATTATTTCTATTCATAATTCGTATAAATATATCTTGTTATTATTTTATTTTATTTGGACACATGAATATTGGTGCAAGAGAGCGCCAATTTATATGCGCCACACAAAACAATGAAAATTCGAGAGGAATACAAAGAAAGAAAAAAAAAGCTAAGGAGCGCAACAAAAAAAAGAGAGAACAATAACGAAGAGATTGGTGTTAGGTAATGTGCTAGTAATCAGGGAACGCAAAACTACAATCGGAAGAAATCTTTCAGGCAAGGGAGACAAAACCACTTTTTATGAATAAAGTAAAAGAGGGTTAGAGCAGGATCGCCACTGGCTTCTATTCTGAGCCATATCTGATAACATCTCTAGCCACTGTGTCGCACCATCTCTCAAACCCCAACCAGGGAGTCGTGAAGGACCAACACAAGCCAGTCCTTTGCAGCTTTCCTTCATGCCACGACACCATGTCATGCACTGACCACCTCTCCGCTTCTTCCAACCAGTCCCAGAGTCGGCAAATAATGCACGACGTGGAATTCTCTGGGACGACATTCGGAGAACATGTCCAAGCCACCGAAATCGGTGTTTCAAGAATGTGACACCAATTGAATTATCATCTCTGTGCCCGAACACACGATGCCGAACCTCTGCATTACTGACATGGTGTTGCCACTGAATGTCAGCAATCCTTCGGAGACAGCGATGATCGAACACAGAGAGTCGTCTAACGTCCTCAACTCGGAGAGACCGGGTTTCACAAGCATAGGGCAAAACTGCTCTCACCGACGCGTTGCAGATCCGACCTTTAACAGCCAGACTAACATCACGAAGGCGCCAAAGGTGGCCCAGATTGGCATAAGCCACTCTGACTTTCACTATACGTGCATTGATCTCATCACTCACACCCCCACTAGCACTTATGCAGCTACTCAGATACACGAACTTCTCGACTACGTCTATCTCCTCACCATCCAGGGTGAGTACAGGATTGGAATCCTGCCAGTCTTGTAGAAGTACTTTGCACTTCGAAGGTGCAAATCACATACCATACCTACGGACACTGATTGCCAACTGATTAAGTCGGATTGCATGCCTTGGGCATTATCGCACAGTAAGACATTATCGTCCGCATACTCAAGGTCGAGAAGTCTTTCTCCAGGCAACAGATCCACACCACCATTACTTACATCCATCAGAGCTGTTTCCAGAATGTCATCGATGGCAAAGTTGAAGAGGAATGGTGAGATTGGGCAACCCTGCCTAACCCCACTGCTCGAATGGAACAATGGAGAGAGGTGGTTGTATGTCCTCACTCTGCCTGAGGTGTTTGTATATAGGGCTTTTAGGATGTTAATAAACTTCTCAGACACACCCTTCTTCAATAGACAATCCCAGAGAACAGTTCTGTCCAACGAATCGAAGGCAGCCCTGATGTCAAGAAACACTACGATTGTTGGCCTTTGATAAGTATGGCGGTGTTCTTATATTTGGCGGAGGGTGAAGATATGATCAATACATCCTCGACCAGAACGAAGTCCAGCCTGCTCCTCGCGAGTCAATCTTTCTCGGGTTTCAACAACCTACGAAGTATGACGGAAGCCAATAGCTTGGACGCAATCGGAAGTAGACTTATCCACCGATAGTTGTTACAGGAACGACGTGAACCCTTTTTAAAGATAGGGACAACTATCGACTCATTCCATGACGTTGGCACACTCTCTAGTTCCCAAACCTTTGTAAACAACGTCGTCAATTCCTTAGTCAGAAAGTCACCACCATCTTTAAAAAGAGCCGGAGGTAAGTCATCTGGGCCAGGTGATTTGTAACGCTTCAAGAGTTGGAGTTCCTTGCGGACTTCCTCCTCGTTTGGTGGATCAGTCGTCACCGGCCATGGAGGGCAGGACAGTCTGACCGATGTTGCCGGAGCAGCAGGCCAGTTGAACTGCCCTTCGAAAAATTCTGCCCACCGTCCAAGACGTCGATGGATGTTAGTGATTGGCATCCCATCATCCTCGCAGATTGTTTCACTCACACCAGACTTCTTGCTGCCAGTGGCTCGGATGAGCTGGAAGAGCTTCCGGTAATTACCAGATGCAGCTGCTGCTTCCAGCTCATTAGCACGCTTCGACCACCAGGCTTCTCGGTCCTTACTCAAGCTTTGCCCAATTTCCTTACATAACATCCTTCGTTTATGGTCAAACTCACGGTCACCCGGAGTAGACCGACGGGCTTCAATGAGTTGTAAGGAACCAGAAGAAACCCAGCGCTTAAAAGCGGGACGTTTCGCAAACCCACAACTGACTGTTCCCGCCATTTTCATGGCGTCATGCAATTGCAACCAATGCTCATCTATACTTTTCGGTGGAGTGGTAGCTAGCCTAGAGGCTAGCTCGGTTCGATACTTATTTGCAACAGAAGTTGCAACCAGCTTGCTAACATCAATCTTTTGGTGGTGGTCACTTCGTTGGCCACTGAAAAGTAAGGCAAGATTGGCGCAGACCAAGGCATGGTCAGAGTCCAGATAGGTACTCCAAAAGGAGCGGGAGTCTTTTACACAACCACGCCAGCGGTAGCTGATCGCGATATGATAAATCTGAGTCCAGGCTTGGGATGCAGAGGGAGGACGCCAGGTGGCACATTGGCGATGACTGTGCCGAAAGTTAGTGCTAGCCAGAAACAGGTTGTGGTCTGAGCACAGTTGCAGTAGACCGTCCCCGTTATCTGACCTGCGACCAACGAGTCCCCATCGGCCACCTAAACGACTCTCTTCTGTGCCTAGACGCCCAACCTGAGCATTCAAGTCTCCGGCTAGTACTACAATATCTGTCGAGCGCACTTTCTGGAGAAGAACAGATAACTGGTGGTAAAACTCATCCTTGATTGCATCCGGGCTGCAATCTGTCGGGCATAGACGAAAAGACATCGTTTCTCATGCCGGTTTCTTCTCACTTGGATAGAACTTTCTAATCTAACAGCACATAACCGACCGTTAATGGGAATCCAACCGATTAGTGCTGCCTCAGCTCTAGCGTTTAGTGCGACATCAACACCAGCAAGACCAGACGACGCCACAGGGTCCCCGGATAAACGCACGTAAAAAAAGCGTTTTGAAGCGACAGATTACTTACTTACTTACGCCTGTTACTCCTCGTGAAGGAGCATAGGCCGCTCACCAGCGACAGATGGAGAGCGAAATTGTAGTACTTCACCAGTCTTGAATACGAGTCTTGGATAGACAACAAACGTTGATATTACGACTTTCCAAAGACATAGCCAGCCCTATATCTTGTTCGATCGGCATTAGTGTGCGGACGTTGAAGGCAGCCAGTTTGAATGGTGCACGTGTTTTCAGAAAAACTGTTTCAGTATTCGTCTTCGGTGGTAGCATTTAATTTTCGACCAGTCAGTGACTCGAGATCGTTTAGATAGAAAAGAGTTTCCACCAAGGGCGAGCTGCCGTATAAGTTGAAAAATAAGAATACATAAAGTGGGAATGAAAGAGTGAATAGAATTTTCAGTAAATATCGCCATTTTCATTTTATTTGTGTGTGGGCTGGGAAACTGCTCGGGTGATTTTCTTAGGAGGCCACACCCCGAGCCTTTGACCTGAAGGTCTGACCCAGAAGACAGTGGAGCATTGTGAGGAGATGCAGTCCCATGGTAGCCGGTGACTAACAATTGGTTCATACGCCATTTGTTCCCTCAGAGTACTGGAGCCCATGTGCACCATTGGTTTGGGATCCGGTTAAATCGCCGGACATTCGCTTTTCGTCCTCTCAATTTCGTAAACAACACCGCCGCCACGAGAAGGCAGTGAGTAGGACTTCCCTGGGAGAGGCTGTATACGCGTAGCCGTGTGAGAGCATTTCGAGAAGGGCAAGCCCTCCCCGCTCTTGGCCATACCAGGGCATTTGGGGGCCATAGGTGACGTGAGTTGTCATAAACCAGACGAGCTTTTTAAATCCGCGCAGAGATTTCGTCAGACATCAACCCATTAGTGCTAATCAGACTTCAAAGGTAAGTGAAGCTGTCAACGCGTTCGACTAATTCACTCCTTATCCTTAGTTCAGGTGTTGACGCAGGCCACTCCTGAAGCAACATCTTGCATTTTGAGGGGGAGAATCGCATCCCAACTTGAAACGATGCACATATGTGCCTGGTCCTACGTTGTAGCTGACTGACTGATTAGCATTTACGCTTTACCATTTCTGCACGTGTATCTCAATCGTGTAATTAGACGCTGTGTTACTTTGAACATCTATCTTTATATCCATTGGATTGTCATATCACATACGTAATCCGACTTAGAATAAATAACGAACAGTTTTGAATATATCTTTAGACAGCCAGTCATAATCAATGTAGAATCCAAGAACGTATATACGTTTATCTAAGTTCTCACATATTAACGTTTAATTGCAAAGAAATTTAAATAATGTAGCAGCTACCATTCTAAGAAAGATTAAACAATCCGGATATTATTCGAAAATACAGGTGCACAATCTTTACTTTATAGCGCACGATGAAAAAAGGAATGAATCTGTGCCACAGTCAGTCAGTCACAACGTAGAACTTCGTACGTACGTACATCAGTTCGAGTTGCCACACCACATTAGCACAGAGATGCAGTTGTCAATTCAAATCCCGTAGTGCTAAAGTTAGTCAAAGTACAAGCAGTAATCGGAAACATTAGGCTTTGAAGATGTTATTGAAGAAGTATAATACAGTGAGATAAATTTGGAAAGAGAAAGAAAGTAACATGAAGAATTCAGAAGATTAGAGTTTGGGAGAACATAAAGAGTGGATGCACCTGTGCCATTGCAAACGATTTTGAGCCATGTCATTTAGGGTCTCTAGCCATCGGTTGCTAACATCTCGCGGTCCCCAACCAGGTAGTCTACACCCACCAATATAAGACTGTTCCACTGTGACTCATTATAACACATGTCACCACTCAACGTTTAACTTGATAATCTAATTACTGTAAAGGATTGAATTTTATCAAAAGAGAGTTACATAAATAAGTGATAATAACCTAACTCAGTTTTATTATTCTTTTATTCTTTAACTATCTGATTTCTTCATTCCAGCTATTTATACAATAAAGATAATCGGGATAGTGAATTTACTCAACAATTTGTACGTTTATGTAAATTATTACCTCAAATGACAAATGTCAAACCAACATCATCATCATCATCGTCGTTGCCGTTGTCGTCGTCTATGCAAGCAATCGTTAATAAGACTGATATTCTAAATTTACTATGATTTTTTAAACAAACTAATAAACAATGGTCACAACAAACGAAATCCATCGAATTGAATACAAACTTACATGTTGGTCTACATGATTCATTAGTTCATTTAATTCATAATAATGATGATAATAATGATTATGCCGACATAACTAGTGCAACAACATTTAATGAAGCTATTTTCAAAGCATCTATTGAATGGTACAATAGTGATACACTACCTAAGCATCGTCAACTTTATTGGATTGAATTATTTGAAAGAGTATGAGGAAGGCAGTAAAGGAGAATCAATTTAATGGAGAAAATAAAGTTTAACTAAAACCATACATCTAAAGATACTACTTATTTACTTATTATCAAATGGACATACTATGATATTTACAAACATGTAAATAACATTTAATGCTGTATTCTATTTATCATAGTTCTTGTTTCTATAAAAAGATTATGAAAAGATTCATTCTCTTATTTGATGATGTTTCAGTCATTTCACTAGCTAAGCGTACAATTACAATTGTGTTAAAACAATGAAGGCACAAGTAATTTATTACACTGAACTAAGTATTTTTCACTGGTAATAAACAAGTCACTTGGTGATGGAAAAGATCTCCAGTATTAATGGATGTTTCACATATATAAATGTGATACGATGAAATTATCTTATGAATAAAAGAAAACTGGTTTGTAGAATTCTAAATGTAGCAGAATATTTTAGGGACTATCTGTGCTTTGTGTAGTAACCAAGGTCATAATATATATCTAGTTTTCAAGTAATGATCGATCAAGTTGAAATTTAGCCATTTGTCTTTACTGACTTATGTTGTGTGTACTGTGTTTTTGCGTATCGATTGCTTAGAGTTATCCGGTAAGTGTTGATTTGTAGGGCTGGCCTTTTTCTCATTGTTTGGATTGGTCAGCAAGACGTATGTGTAGTTTTAAGGGAACTGATGTCGACTAGAAGCTTAAAAATAAGGATAATATGTGTAAGGAATCAGAAGCGCTTTTGATCAAAGTTGAGAAGGAATGATAAAAGGTAAGTCTCACGATCCTTCATATACTGACCATATGAATATTCTACAAACGAAAACTGGCGAGTGAATAGCGACAGGTTCATAAAGTGGAAAGGTAGTGTTATAGTTAGGCTTGTAGAGGCAAATTTTCCCTATATCTGACTCCGATTGCTAGTATTCCGTTAACTGAATATTTAGTGAAGGTAAATCTCCTAGTAGAATTATGGATTTACTCGCGATTATTCAAAAGCCTGAACACCAGTTATCGAGATAGTTTACTGTTAAAGATTGGTACACGGCGAGACTCTAATTTATGGAAGACCTCTGAACCAATCTGAAGTGACTTTGGGAAATATTATCCAATCAGCAAACAGTTAGTATAGAGTAAAAATATGTTATACAAAATCAAGGAAATAAAGTGGATACATTTCAAAACTTATCAAGGTTGGGAAGTGGTTCTAAAATCGTAATGCATGCAGTAGAGGAAATCGTCCATATGGCTACAGAACAGTCGGCCTCTTGAGCCATGATAAAATCTCAAAAACTCTTTCAGCGTCAACCACATATTGTTTATGTGCACCTCGGTTGTTGAGTACACAAAATGCTACTTGTGGATAACGACACGATGAACATAACCAAGCCTATGTAGGAGTCTGTACACTCTCCAAACATCCGGATATATTGTAGTACCTGGCTGCAGACAGTGTTACTGGTGCTTTTATTATCCAGTTCGCAATAATTGTCGTAATTCGCCGTAGTGAGGAATTATATATGGGGTTTTCATCACAAACTGACATCAGCTATAATGCCAGAAATTCATTTAGCCAAATGGAAGAAAGGCTTTCGCGTTAACATCCTAGATCTATTATCTTATACCTGATTGATTCGTCCACAAATTATAGTCCCGCCGTTTTATTTGTTATAGCCGCTCAATTATCATGTTTTGTACAAAATTCCCTGTGAACCGACCGTACGTTAGCACAAAGCACTAAAGTTTGCGCCGTCACCTTGAAATCTCTAACAGGCATCTGATTGGCTCGTCTGTGAATTAGAGTCTCGCCACATACATATTTACTCAAATAAACTTAGTTTCCTACCTTCCGTCCTTCCTCCTAAGTAGTCGAGATCATATACAAAAGTGTGTCAGCATCAAACGGTGTGACAGTAGGCTTCACAACATGCACTAACTGCTTGGAAAGATATATGATACGAATAGGCTAAACACACGGGTTTTCTAAGCTGTCCAGTCGCTGGTCATTTTGGATGTAATGGTATCATTTCAAGAGAAACTGTGAGAAAATGACTTCAAATGTTGTTATACTTTGCTGAAACTAAATTTATTCATTCGATAAGATACTGTACAGTTGTCGATATTACTTTGGTCCGGTTACCTCAGTTTTTAATACGCATGCTTTCAGTTATATTAACCTCTTTCCCCGTGTTTCATTATTATCTGACCTCCATTTATCCAAACAGTCTATTTTCATTGTAGTTCATATTCCTCAATATAAACCTGTTCCCATGACATTCTGTTTTTTTCTTTAAAATTCATATAACTAATCTGTCAATACTCAACCATATAAACTACTTCATGTTCTCTGATATAAACTATATCCAAGTAACCGCTAAGCTACTAGTATTTGACCACAGATGCCTTAGACATATTGCTCACATCTGCTGAGATCACCGGGTAAGTATCTTTCTTTCTACGAACAAATTCTTTCTTCCCGTACTATGTCATTATACGCACTCTTCCTCTTATATATTACCACTATTAACATAACCACTACTATGGATCCGGTGTTCATCTTGCTGTGCTAATGTGATATGGCAACCTGGAACGATGCATATATGTGTATAGTCCTACGTTGTAGCTGACTGACTGACTAAATCCCTAATATATTTTGAAAACTATCGTTTCTAGGTTATAAGCAAAATTATTCTCAGCGAATGAAATCAAAATAATTTCAATGTTTCATCCAGAAAACTTATCTGAACTTCTTCAGTGTAATACAATCAAAAATTATCACAGAAAATTGTTTTCTCTATAGTCGCAGCCTAATTTTTGGCAAACCATTCGTTCAAATATCAACGGATATTTGTATAAATTGTCTAGATCCTTAATACAACTGGATACATCTATCTCCATTCAATAGCCAATTGATCTTCCTATTTCTTTTTATCTGACATATTTAAATCAACAAAACGAATAATTTCTGTTCTATGATTTATTTATAATTCGCAACCCGTAAATAATATCTACAAAATGTTCAAGTTTTACAAGTAGAGACCCGTTCTTAAACGGAGCCACAAGAAACGTGAGAAACAAGTAAAAATTGATAATTATAATTTATTATTATTATAGTAAAGAGAAAAGATCTGTACAAACGAAATCAAATCATTGTGTATTTCTGAAGAAAGATATGAGGATGATGATGAAGAGGATTTAGATGGTGATCTTGATTAACAAGATGATGACAGGATCAGGGCGGCCTGCTTGAGCATCTGGGCTACCTGTTCCTGCCATCTAGATATTTCAACAAGTTATCTATTGTTGTTTGTTTTAATATATCATTATGTTTAATAATCGCATAACCTATTCTGCTGCGTTTCTGAAGAGTTTACAACCTTTCGTTGTCAAAGTTACAGAAAACTCAATAAGAGACAATATGGTTGCTGGCAATGTACAACGAAAAGAATGTGCATTATTCAGTTGTTCATTCACTGAAGTGCTAACATCTAACTGGCGATTCCTCAATATTTATCGCCAGGACCGACCAAGAAGACAGAAACGGAAACTTGTTGCAATACTTTGCGCTGAGAATTCTATATTAAACCAAAATTATAATATTGAATGAGGCTGATAATAATAATGGTGGTGATTTAAATGGTGATGATGTTTTTGATGATGGTGATGATGATGATTTTGATGTTTGAGATGATGATGATGATCCATTTACGAGGACACTCCAAAAAAGTTCATAAGCCGAGAACAAATTACTTGTCAGCTGACTATCGACTTTCCCATCGAATCATCAACGAGTGGAATTCACTACCTCAGCACGTGGTTGAGGCTCCATCCGTCGACTCTTTCAAAAGAAGGTTGGATCAACTGAGAGACCACCATTGACAGGACTAACATAGGCCATCGAGCCTCCTGTCCTTCCCAAACTGAAAGTGAAACTGATACTGATCCATGCTACCACACTTATGTAAGGAAATTCATTTATAAGATGAGAGAGAGAATGAAATGGAAATAATATCAATTAAGACATACAGCTGATCATGGAAAAATATACTTACCGTGAAACAAATTTATCCATTCGTCTACGGATGATAACAAGTGTAGCTACACATTTGTAGATGGGGATTATACTTGAAAAGGTCAACTATACAAGTGAATTGATGCGTTTACATTTACACAGGATGATGAAATACATTGAAGCCGAAGATAACTATTTCTCAGTGAGCCTTAGAAGATATGCATCTCAACTCTAAAGCTTTTCAGTAACTGATCTTTAGAAACAAATCACGGTCTGAATTAAAACCTTTCCCATTACTTACTCGATAGCCACCAGTCTCCGAAACGTTGAAACCATGAGCTTCGTTGACATATGATTCATTTGACTGTTTGTTAGCCTTGGCGGCTTGGAATTCTCTTAGCTATTAAAAATGATGTATAGGAAAGAATGTGATGTATGGCAAAAAATCACTTCATAATATTAGTATATGTGTAGTTCATCTACCACGTAAAACTGAGAAGATAATGTCAAGTTGAAATTGTAATTGTTCGAGGTTCACAATTAAAAACTATGTCTCGGAAAGCAGATGTATCATGCATGTGTGAGCAGTGGAAGCTTGATAATAGTTCTCAAGAAATCTAAACACGATGATGTATCAATTCCACGAAACCCTCATTGTCATATTTACGTTATACAAATCTTATATCTGATATGAAATAAACCGAAAATACCCGTCACGTTCAATTAGCAGAATTTATGCTTTCCGCTCACGTTAACTTTGAAATTTAATACAATGTCATATATTAGAGTGAGAAAAGTCTGTGTCTAAACCACTTTTATTTTAAGCAAGAAAACAAAACACAGTATGGCTTTGTTAGTACTATAAATAGAAAGCACTGTTCAGAGAAACGTGAGTTTCCGCTATGCACGACATGAGACCGCTAGAAACAACGAATTACAAAGCTAGTTTAATTCCATTTAAATTATAGTAAGGCTTAGTAACACAACTGCAATTTATTCCGACGTTTTGAACAGGCGTGTCGAAAGATGAGAGTTAAAGACCTAACTTCTGGCACCAGGTTTTTGAAACTACCACACGTTGTCTACTTAGCTAATCAGTTCACATAGCCAACTGACTTTTGCAATGGGGAGAAATCTAATTCCTTTATATTAGTTGCTCTCTAAATCGTCCCATTATGTTTACAACTGTAATTCATCAGTCTATTTTTACTATCATTATAAAATATAGGCTAAATATGAACAAACTTCATTTCGTGTAAAATGTTCTGTAGCGTTGAAAGCGCCTATCTATATGATTAAAAGAAGAATATCTCTTAGATTATTTACCAACATAAGATAACCTAAATAAAAGCTAAGTCCACAATAACTGCCAACAATTGGAATGAAAACTAAGAGAATATAACAATTCGAAAAACCGTCACATCTAAACAGAAATTCAATGAATGTACAAAACCTGAATAGAACTATTAGAATATATGTCACATTATAAGTTCATGTCAACACACCCAATAATAACATACAATTAAATTGAGATAAGCATGACATATTCAAATAATGAAGAAATAGAGACCACAGGTAAAACAAAACAAAACAAAAAGCAAATAGAAAACAGACTTAACAACTAGCCTGATTTAAAACAATACGAAGTGAATTTAAAACTTGTTGATGTTCACCCCATAGTGCACGTCTATATTTCACATGACATAACTGTTGACAACGCCAAAAAACTAGATTGGCAAATACTGGAGAATCATAAGACAATGCATTGTAGTGATTCACTAGGTCAATATATCTATACAGTAAAAAACAAAAGCGAGTAATGGCACACATGATTATCTACAAAGATCCGAACGGTGCGTTAACTAAATATACCGTTCATTTACCTGGTATCCAGATGATGAGCCGCACTTTTTATTGTTCTCCAGATTTTTACATCATCATCGGGGGGTCTAAGATGGTGCCTTGAGGTACACCACTTTTGACCGGCTTCCAATCGGATACTGTTCCGTTAACTCTCACTCTCTGTCTGCGGTCACATAAGAAATTTCCTATCCACGCATGTACAGTACCTATTATTCCGAAGCTCGTGAGCTTCTGCATAAGACCTACGTGTGAAACCTTGTCAAACGCTTTGCTAAAATCTATGAATATCACGTCAACAGACAGACCGTTATCTAGGGCTGCTGTCCAATCCTCCCTCGCAATAAGCAAGTTAGTCAAGCATGAACGCTTGTTACGAAATCCGTGTTGCTCAGGAGCCAACAGATTGTGTAAATCTATGTGGCTTAGCAACCTAACCCGAATTATCTTTTCAAGTAACTTAACGACTATACTAGTTAGACTAACAGGCCGGTAGTTAGATACTATATGTCTCTGACCGTCCTTGAATATAGGACTGACTATAGCGTCCTTCCAATCTCTAGGGAGTTGAGCGAGTGAAAGGGACATGTTGAAGAGTTTCGCGAGCGGTTTGGAAATAATGTCCTCGAGAGATGACAGCAACCGTGGATGTACCCGTAGGGCCCGGTGTCTTACCAGGTTTGAGTTTAGTTATCAACGGAAGGACAGTTTCCTCAGTCACCTGTACAGATTCCATGGTTGGTATCTCGGTGTGAGTGGGACAAGTATTTGTTAAAATAAACGTGGAGAAGACTTTGCTAAAATAGTTCAGCTAGTGATTCTGGATTTTAGTGTAACAGTAACGGGGAATACCATCACTACGTTTCGTCCGCCGTTTAACATACGAAAACAATCGTTTCGGACAAGTACGACTGTCATATACTAACTGTTGTTCGTCAGTGGTACGAGATTTGGCTATGGTTTTCTTACAGATATTACGGAATTTTCGGTACTCACGCTTAAATGGTTCATGACCTGTCAACAAGAATAAGTCCCAGAAATGTTTCCTACGCTTTAACAGCTTCCGGGTTTCCTTATTAATCCATGGAGGGCAATTTGATAGCTTACGTGCTGATCATGGGATATACGGCGACGTTACGGACTCGAACGTAGCCTTAAACTTATTCCATTCATCTTCGATCAATCGATTCGCGTCGACCGACCAATCAGTCGAGATAGCACAGTTTCTGATCGCCAGAATATTGGCTCGCCAGATATTGGGACGGGGTGGAGCAGATACGAATTGTATACCATGTGTCCTAAACTTAAAGTGAATTACAACGTGATCATTGTTCACTAGTGAGGGAAGGTGCTGAAAATCAAAGACATCCTCACAGTGGTGGGTGACGGCGAGGTCCAGCAGTGACGGATCATGATTGAAATCAATATGTGTCGGTTTCGTGATACATTGTACAAGTGCACACTGAATAACGGTAGATAAAAGGTCGCTATCGAAACCACTACCTGGAGCTGTAAGCTCTATCCAGCTGATATGCGGTGCGTTGAAGTCCCCAATGATGAGACAACATTCTGCCATACTCCAAGAACAGATGTGTCTTAGGATAAAGTCGTCGGCAAGACAAAACGGACTACGGTGTATCCTCCCTATAGTCACTAACCCACTTCTAGATTTAATCTTACAACATGCAACCTCACATGTGCCACTGATATGAGCCTCCGATATGGTTGATTGTATACGAAAGTGATCCCTAACGTATAATATTATACCTCCCCCTTTGCGACTTGAAACTCTATCACTTCTAATACAGATATAGCCTGCAATGAACAGAGAACAGTCTATATCTACTGTGAACCAAGTTTCTGTAACAACGATTATATCGGGACATAATTCTTCCACCATCAGACTTAGCTCGGACGTTTTATTTCTAAGACTACGAGCGTTCGTGTAGCACACACTTAAGGTGTTTTGGCGATCAATCGTTCTACCCATACAGGCCTCGGAAGCATTGGCTTCCAAGACCTGACTACCCGAAAACCCTTAATGGTAAGGTTATTTTCGCCATTTAACTTGCAATTCCTCGACTCCATAAGAGCATTCTTCCACTTGATTCGATCCTCAAGCGGCCAATCTCAGTCAGTCAGTAACAACGTAGAACTTCGTACGTACGTACATCAGTTCGAGTTGCCACACCACATTAGCACAGAGATGCACTTGTCGATTCAAATCCTGTAGTGGTAGAGGTAATAAGAGTATAAGCAGTAATCGGGAAGATTAGGGTTTGGAGATGTTATTTAAAGAGTATAATCCAGTGAAATAAATTTGGAAAGAGGAAAAAAGGGACATGAAGAATTCAGAAGATTAGAATTTGGGAGAACACAGAGAGTGGATGCACCTGCGCCATTGCAAACGATTTTGAGCCATGTCATTCAGGGTCTCTAACCATCGGTTGCTATCATCTCGCGGTCCCCAACCAGGTAGTCTACACCTACCAACATGACTCAGTTCACTTGTCAGTGACTTCATGGACTTGTGCCATGTTTTGGTTTGGCCGCCCCTAGCTTTCTTCCACTCTACTCCTATACCACTGAACATAGCACGTCGAGGCAGTCGGTCGTTGGGCATACGTAACACGTGTCCCAGCCATCTCAACTGATGAAGTTTCACTACGTCATCAATTGATTTGCCATCCTTACCTAGTACTCGTTTCCTAACAACTGCATTACTTACTCGATAGTCCCAGGATATACGAGCAATATTTCGAAGACACCTATGATCAAATACTAGTAACCTACGGATATCCTCTACTCTTACCGGCCATGTTTCACTGCCATAAAGTAGGACGGAACGAACTGCTGCGCAGTAAACACGTCCTTTGGTTGATAGACGGATATCTCGCCTACGCCATAAATGACGCAAGTTGGCAAAAGCTAGTCGAGCCTTCTGTATCCGTGCTGAGATTTCGTCACACACCAGACCACAAGGGCTGATCAGACTTCCAAGATAAATGAAGCGGTCGACACACTCAACTACTTCACTCCCTATCACTAGTTCGGGTGTCGATGTAACCCAATCCTGAAGCAACATTTTGCATTTCGAGGGAGAGAATCGCATCCCGAACATGCTTGCATTGTTGCTTAGAGTGGTCAGAAGACTCTGCATTTTGTCAGCGTCTTCACCAAATAAAACTATGTCATCTGCATATTCTAAGTCAACAAGTGAACCTCCTGGTAGAAGTTCAACCCCTGGAAATTTAGATGAGGAGAGTGTTATCTCTAAAAGTACGTCAATGACAAAGTTGAACAAAAATGGGGAGAGTGGACAGCCCTGACGAACACCACTTGAGGTAATCAATTCTGATGACAGTTCGCCATAAGCTCTCACTCTACCAGTTGTGTTCGAGTAGAGAGCCTGTATAAGGTTAATGTACTTCTTTGGTACTCCTTTCAGTGACAAACACTGCCAATCTGGTCGAATACAGATATTTGAGTCACGAGTTTCTGGTGCGTTTTTCAATAATATGTCTCTTTCTTTGAAACTCCCGAGAACCAGCTTCAGGATTATTCTTGGTTGGGTCCCGCCTCCAACCTATTTACCAAGTCGTATTACTTTTGTAATATGTACCCCTGGAACCTCTTCAGGTAGTACATTTCTTGTAGTAGTTCTTTTTCGGCTTCCCGTCTTTTTACACGGTCTGCCAACGGTATGTCCTTTCGTATAAAGACTCCTGAATCCTTTAATTTGTGTCCATTCTGTAAAATTAGGTCACGTTCGTTGAATAATACTTTAAGGAGTCTGGAATGATTAGGTTTCAAGTCCGCTAGACTCCCTAGTCTGTACACCTTTAGCAAGGTGACCCCGGTGATATTTTGAGGCATGAGTTGATTAAGCAGCTGTTTAATCAGCACAATGTCATGCTCAAAACGAGCTTTAGGTTCAGAGCTGTCGCTCTCCTTGATTCTATAAAAAATAGCTGATCTCTCGCTATGATCAGCTTTCGATTTTACGACTACTTTCACGGGGGTAGGATTACCTTTCATATCGCTAAATTTTTTCTTCCTTACAACCTGTACCCACTCGTCAACGGTGCTGGGAGAAGCAACAACCGTTGCGTCAAACCTAGTGTTGGATTCTGGAGGATTGTCGACGACCTGAGAGGTCAGGTTATGTTGACCGCTTGAAACCGATCGAGCCTTGCGATTGCGGCTTCTAGGCGTTTCCTGTGGGATCCCATCTGGGAGACGGGGAACAGAAGAACCCACTTTCCTTGAGCTTTTGTTTAAGGCGGGCCCCTTTGGAGACTGCTTTTCCTTCTTTGACCGGCGTGAGTCATCTACTAGCGAACCAACCTTAGTTTGCTTCATGTCGATTTGTGTGTCGACAGATCGAGTGCTGTTTGACGTGTTCCGACTACGTTCGCAAAAAAACACATCTTTGCAGCATCAACCAGTGAGATGGCCTCGGTTAACAGGCTGTTTGCATCTGAACAGCACTGTTGACAAAGCCATGCGCAACCCTTCTTACTGAACTGTTTGAAAGCCGCAGGCGTTAAGTTCGTGCAAACTTCGTGGTAACAGCTTTTGCACTAGTCACACTGCATGCCGCTTTCAAGGGGATAGCGACAACCCCGAACCTTGACAATTGCATTTTTACACTGTTCGGTCATTTAAAAGGAGTCCTTTTCAAAAAGGAACGAGATGTGATGATACTCAGAAACAAAAAAATAATCAATGACCAAAAAGTGAAGAACTGTAGATCATTAGGACCAAAAGTACTAAAATATACAGTTGAAAAAGAGATACTCAAGAGTACCAACTACAAAACTAATTAAGAGAACGGTGAAACGGTACTGCAGTCGAATACTTTATCTGAAACGAATTCAACTAAAGTGAAAACAGTAGTCTTGACACGTAATAAACGATCAATACAATGAAATTTACTCAGCGGGGAAAAATACCACTGTCCTTCATAAATAGCGCGCGTAAGATATTATAGATTAGGCAGTTATAACATGACAAATCTACAATTTTAGGATAAGGTCTATTATTAGAGCAGTACCAATATTATAGCAGATCATAATTCTACATTGGTGAGCCCAACTAAATAAGCGCAACTATTTATTGCTATTTCTTAGATCTACCTTAACTTTCTCAATCGATATTTATTTATGTAAACCCATTATTCTAATAGTCCTCTGATTAATGCTCACATGTATTATCGTAATGTTATATTGATTAGTTCTCATTAACATACTAGCTCAATTGATAGTAAAAACTGGTCGTCAATAATAACTAATTAGTTTAGATGGTTCGTTAACAAGCTTTAATAGTATTTACATGCTTCAGCGACATAGACTTGTTTAAACATCAAGCTCTAGCAAACATGACCTGTAAATAACGTAAATATACATTGACTAACAATGCAATCAAGGACTGAATAGTTATCTGGATCTAATTCTTAGTGTTTTAAACTATGCACTATCCTGTAATATCTTCTCTTCCGACCACTGCCTGCCTAATTTCATATTTTCGAGTTCCGTTGCCAGACAACAAGGATGACACCACTACAAAAACATACGGTTAGTTTCAGCTATAAGTTTTCTGCAATCATGAGGTCATTTTGGATGGTTTGTCAATGACAACCACACAATTATCTGGATTCATTCGATTGTTCTGATCCGAGCGAGTGGCAAAAACGTCAACAGCATCAAGCACCCTGGAATTAATTGCCATACTGTATGTCTTGGTCTGGATACTTTTGGATCATCACTACTCCTCACGAATGGCGTTATATATGTCGTCCACTGAATAATCTAATTTTCAAAAATAACCCAGGCGAGTTCAACTACTTTACTCAATGATTTTTTGTACTTAACATGTATATGTTTTCGAGTTGCTTTTGCCATATATTTGTAAGTGTCCTTAGGCTGAATACAGTAACTTCTTATGGAATGTTTATAGCGCGTCATATTCCTGCCTGAAGTTTCACAAGCAGTCTTAGCTTTAAAATGGTCTTTCTGGTCATGTTCATTATTTTTAAATTGTCATATACGTCAACAACCTGCTTGTTAACCTGGCCCGTACATACGTTGCACTATATCTTCATGTCTTCTAAATTTAGAAATCATCTGAATCGCCTTTAACATTTATCAATAAACCCATCATAGTCGTTGTTGTTAATCGTATTTGGGTTTATGGATTGGTTTATCATATTATTAGCCTAAAATGCAGACATAGTTTAGATAATAAGATTGAAAATTAAGGTACTATCAACTGCACTAGTCAAATAACTAAATCCTAAAGTAGCTGTTGGCTAAACAAACGTTTAAAATCAAAACTCCGTAGCCTACTAGAATTAACACTAAACGAATATTTCTGAATTGAAATTTATAATTAAATTAGGTGTCTCGGATTTTTTAACGTTATAAATTTCTGATAATTTCGAATCACCTAAAGCAACAATACTTATTTTTCCACTGACTAATCCTCAATCAACACTATAACTAGTTAAACGTAATAGTTTCAGGATATCGTCATAAAGCATTGTCATGACTTGACAATCACGTAATATGATTGGTAAAATTCATGAAACTATTAACAAAATCGGTCAGCAAATTGACTTATAATTATCACTAGTGTTGTTTTCTTCTATCTTCATTCACTACAGATGATTACAGTATGTTTCTCTATCAGTTGCTCATTCAGTAAATATCTCAAAACCTTGTCAGTCTAATTGATGGTTTAGTGACACAATCATGCACGCAAATAATCAGTATAAGCTGTCGAGCAAATCTCCTGCAAACTGAGAACATCAATGTCTGATTTACCCCAACACTGATTAAGGTCCAAGCCATTACCCTAGACATGAGTTGGGAGTGTACTCCCCTTGGTTACAACTTATGTCCTCCCTGATAATCACATGAGCATCACTCACGGTTAATTATCTTGTAAAAACTTATTTAGCCAAATACATCTTGCAGCACATCACCTAGTAATGTGACATATAGACTTAACTGATTTCAATAACTTATAATCACTATATCTCAATTGAATCGTATTCCGCCTCATGATAAACTGCATACTTGCAACTAACTTGTATGCCCAATCAGCCGGCAAGTATAAATATAAATAAATAGTCTATCGCAGATCATAACATTGAGTCTAGAGCATGTCTCTTACGAATACACTCATGTTTGAGGTTGAGAAAATCTCCGTGTAACTAAATAAACCGTATCAAACTAACTGGAACACTAGTTGGAATTCTTCTTCACGGTAATACTTTTGTTCTTTCAGTTAGCCTACTAATACAGATGCAATTGCAAATCACATATGGACAGGTTACCGACATAATTGTAGATTGATTTCATAATTTAAACCAAAACTTACACCAATATCAACGTTCCTACAATATTCTACAATATTAATTTCTAAACACAAAATACTTACTACCTATACGTTAAGTCATTAACCAATGGCTATTAACACGCATCGTTTTATTATTATTATTATTATTATTATTATTATTATTGTAATCCCATTTTTTATAGCTCAAATAATCTTTACCCAAATTTTCATTTCAAGTAAGTTAAGCATGAAAGCAGATATTTTAAGATTATTACATGTATTTCTCGACCAGATGCTGCCGCCTTCTTTTTGATTTATCTCTCAGCTTATCAATATCCGGAGGATTCTACCAATTCTTGGTAACCTCCGGCACGCGACCATCTCATCCAACTTGGTATCGAACCAACACCACGTTGGTTCTGGTGGGAGAGTAGTGTAGTGACATTGGACAATAACCACACAATCTTCAAAGCTGAATGCGAGATTACTCGGAAAATAGACCAGGTTTCATAAGCATAGAGCAAAACTGCTCTCACCGACGCGTTGCAGATCCGACCTTTAACAGCCAGACTAACATCACGAAGGCGCCAAAGGTGGCCCAGATTGGCATAAGCCGCTATGGCTTTCACTATACGTGCATTGATCTCATCACTCACACCCCACCAGCACTTATGCACCTACCCAGATACACGAACTTCTCGACTACGTCTATCTCCTCACCATCCAGGGTGAGTACAGGATTGGAATCCTGCCAGTCTTGTAGAAGTACTTTGCACTTCGAAGGTGCAAATCACATACCATACCTACGGACACTGATTGCCAACTGATTAAGTCGGATTGCATGCCTTGGGCATTATCGCACAGTAAGACATTATCGTCCGCATACTCAAGGTCGAGAAGTCTTTCTCCAGGCAACAGATCCACACCAACATTACTTACATTCATCGGAGCTGTTTCCAGAATGTCATCGATGGCAAAGTTGAAGAGGAATGGTGAGATTGGGCAACCCTGCCTAACCCCACTGCTCGAATGGAACAATGGAGAGAGGTGGTTGTATGCCCTCACTCTGCCTGAGGTGTTTGTATATAGGGCTTTTAGGATGTTAATAAACTTCTCAGACACACCCTTCTTCAATAGACAATCCCAGAGAACAGTCCTGTCCAACGAATCGAAGGCAGCCCTGATGTCAAGAAACACTAATGCAAAATATGTATTTTATAGAATTTGGAATATTTGACATTCAGGTATTGCAGTGTCGGTCACCTGCTACGAGTACTATGTCTGAACGTTTAGCTTTCTGAAGAAGTTCAGATAGCTTTCCGTAAAATTCATCTTTCACTTCATCTGAGCTGCAGTCGGTGGGAGCGTAGGCAGAAACTACAATAAGGCAACGACGTGTGTCCCACGCTGTGAATGACCACGCTGTGATCCTGTATGCGTGTTTCAGAGACACAGCATACATCAATGGTACGAGATTCTAGGGTTCTAACCAGAAGCCTGTTGACCAACTTGACATAGGGTGCGTACGTTGAAAGCTCCAATGTGTGGTTTGGAGCGAGATTCCAGTAGACCTGAGACAGAGTTTTGCGCACTAGAATCGTTGGCTATGGTGACACTTGAGGAGGAAGGCGAAAGAGGGAATTTAGAGTTTGAAGTCGATGTAGTAGGAATAATAGGAATTGAAGAGGGAGGTTGATTATGAATACAGTGATCTTGAGTGCTGTTAGAGGTATGAACCCAGGACATACCAGTCTTGCGCGTTAACGCTTTACCTTTAGACCACTGAGCAACACATCAACCATTGTCTTCAGTGAGTTATTATCTCACAGCAGACCCGATCGAACTACACCATTGGATACAGGCTCAGTGGTCGAAAGGTTAAGCGTTCGCACACAAGACCGATAGGTCTTGAGTTCGAGTCTCGCGAGGTGTGATCATGGATACGAACTGGTGAGGAGTCCAACAATGGGACGAAACGACCGTCCAATGCTTCCATGTGTTCCATGGTGATCTAGCTTCAATTGACTCATGATCTCAATTATTTAAATTACATTAATCAGTCAGTCAGTCAGCTACAACGTAGGACCAGGCACATATGTGCATCGGTCCAGGTTGCCATACCGCATCAGCACAACAAGATGCACACTGGATTCATAGAAGTGGTTAGGTCAAAGGTGGTAATATATGAAGTGACTTTAATCTCTTATTTTAAGGGAAGACAGGGAGTGTATACACCGACGCCATTGTGATCGATTCTGAGCCATGTCACCAAGAGTCTCCAACCATTGGTTACGAAAGTCACGCGGACCCCAACCAAGTAGTCTGCATCTACCAACATGGCTCAGGCTAGAAGTTAGTAACTTCAAGCACTGATGCCACGTTTTGGTTTGGCCGCCCCTAACTTTCTTCCAACCATCTCCAATACCGGATAGCATTGCACGTCGTGGTAATCGGTATTCAGGCATACGTAACACATGGGCCAACCATCTCAGTCGATGACGATTTACAACCTCATCAACTGATTTACCATCATTCCCTAATACCCTGCGTCTAACCTCACTATTACATACCCGGTGATCCCAGAAGACGCCAGCAATATTTCTAAGGCATCTGTGGTCAAATACTAATAGCTTACGAGTGTCTTCTACTCTTAATGGCCATGTTTCGCTGCCGTAAATTAAAACAGAACGGACTGCCGCGCAGTATACTCGTCCTTTTATTGATAGACAGATATCTCGCCTTCGCCATAGGTGGCGCAAGTTGGCAAAAGCCAATCGAGCTTTTCGAATCTGTGCTGAGATTTCGTCCGATACCAACCCATTAGGGTTGATCAGACTTCCAAGATAAGTGAAGTTGTCTACGCGTTCGACCACTTCACTCCCTATCCTTAGTTCAGGTGTTAACGCAGACCAGTCCTGAAGCAACAACTTGCATTTCGAGGGAGAGAAGCGCATTCCAAACATCCTGGCATTGTTGCTCAGTGCTACCAGAAGACTCTGCATTTTGTCAACGTCTTCACCAAACAGGACTATGTCATCTGCGTATTCCAAGTCGATAAGTGGACCTCCTGGTAAGAGATCAATACCTGAGAATTCAGTCGACGAGAAAGTTATTTCCATCAGTAGGTCTATGATGAAGTTAAACAAAAATGGGGAAAGTGGACAGTCTTGTCGGACACCACTTGAGGTTGCAAAAGTAGATGATAGTTCGCCATAAGCTCTGACTCGACTAGTAGTGTTCGAGTAAAGAGCCTTCACAAGGTTTATGTACTTCTGAGGTACGCCTTTCAATGACAGACACTGCCACAGAATCTCGCGGTCTACCGAGTCAAATTCTGCTTTTAAGTCGAGAAAGACCACCGTTGTCGGACGCCGATAAGTATGCCTATGTTCTGGAACCTAACGAATGGTGAGTATACGGTCGATGCAGCCACGACCAGGTCTGAAGCCAGCTTGGTTCTCTCGTGTTTGCAGTTCACGAGTCTTAGTTAGGCGTCTGATAATTATCGAGGCTAGTATTTTAGATATTATATTAGTTAAACCAATCCCTCTGTGGTTGTCACAGGATGATTTTGACCATTTCTTATATATTGGGACGATAAGTGGTTGTGACCAGTTAGATGGAATAACGTCTAACTCCCAGATTTTAGCTAAAATATTAGTCAACCTAATCGCCGAAATTGGACCACTACCCTTAAAGACCTCTGGAGCCAATCCATCTGGACCAGCTACCCTTCCTCGTTTTAGATTAACTATAGCCTTTTGAACTTCAGCAAGAGTTGGGAGACCTACTTCAATGTTCCATTCACACTGTCTGGGAATGGAGGGTAGTTGTAGAGTAGCTGAAGGCCAGCTGAACTGTTCTCTGAAATGTTCCGCCCATCGTCCTAAACGCCTGGACTGAGAGCAGATCAGTGTATCGTCTTTTTCCGATATAATCTCACTTACACTTGACTTATTAATTCCAGTTTCTTTTATTAGTCTGTAAAGCTGTCTTGTGTTCCCTATAGTCGCCGCCTTTTCCATCTCTTTTGCTTTCGTTGCCCACCACTTCTAACGGTCGTTTCTTAGACTTTTTCTTAACCTAGATCTGATTTGTTGTCGCTCTTCATCATGTTCGGAACCTGATGAGACGAGTTTGCGAGAATCCATCAGTGTGATAGACTTTGAAGAAATCCACTGGTTCTTTGAAACTCTGTGGTTTAAGTCGCTAATAGATGTCACTGCTGCTTCCACAGCTGTTTGTATATCTTTCCAAGCAACATCTGGGTCAGCCTCGTCTTCAGAACTACCTAATCGTGACCTCAATTCTTCCTGGAACCTACTTTTGCCTTTCACGCTACTCAATTCAGTTCTGATGGGTCTTTTAACCGAGGATTTTTGCATCCAGTGAGGCACAAGCAGATGCGTGCCCGTATTAGGGCGTGGTCGGAGTCCAAGCAGGTACTCCAGAATGAGCGACAATCGTGTACCGACCCTCTCCAACGATGACTGATGGCAATATGGTCTATTTGAGTCCATCGTTGGTTTGGTGCAGGCGGTCGCCACGTTAGACGATGTCTCTCCTTATACTTAAAATTTATGTTTGCTAAAAATAAGCGATTGTCTGAGCACAGTTGCAGCAGACGATCACCATTATCTGTTCGCTGTGCTGGAATGCTAAAATATCCACCTAAATGCCTTTTTGTTTGGTATAAACAACCTATCTGAGCATTAAAGTCACCTGCTACGAGTACTATGTCTGAGCGTTTAGCTTTCTGAAGAAGTTCGGACGACGAAAAGGCTACGACGTGTGTCCCTATCCTTCCGAGCTCTTACGGAGCCGTTTAGCCGAACAGCACATAGACGACTGTTGACGGGGATCCCCCCTAGCAGTGCTTGTTCCGCCCTCATGCTTAGTGTTATGCCTACACCTACCAGTCCACGAGAACTGGCCATCGGGTCACCAGATACACGTAGGGTGTATCTCGTCGGCTCTCCGTTTTGCTGAGGTGAGGTCAAGTGAATGACCACACTGGAATCCTGTATGCGTGTTTCAGAGACACAGCATACATCAATGGAAAGAGATTCTAGGGTTTTAGCCAAGGAAGCCTGCTGACCGATTTGACATAGAGTGCGTACGTTGAAAGCTCCAATGTGTAGTTTGGAGCGAGGTTTCAGTAGACCTGGGGCAGAGTTTTGAGCACTAGAATCGTTGGCTATGGTGACACTTGAGGAGGAAGCCGAAGGAGGAAGTTTAAGGTTGAAAGCCGATGTAGGAGGAATAATAGGAATTGAAGAGGAAGGTTGATTATGAATAAAATGGTCTTGGGTGCTGTTAGAGGTATGAGGGCGGTTATCCCTTCCCGGTTGCCCACACTGTGGAAGGGTTCTTCTGGAGGTACTTGAAAAGGGAATTAGATTAGAGGCGGTCTCAGTGACCTGAGAGCGTGACCGCAGTGCCCAAGGGACAACTGCTTGAGGCCGGTCGCGCACGGCCTTTTTCTGGAAGGTTTTTGACGTGTTAGCTCCGTTCTTCAAAGGGCCTTATCGCCGGAGACGGAAATCCGTGAGGTAAGGTGAGGTGCGCATTTTTAGGGTCGACCTTTTCTAACCCCACGCCTCGATGTGAGAAGGCAGCATCGCTGTTATGCTGGTTGTCCGAGGGAAACACCTTACAGCTGTCACACCTCTGTACAGTCAGCAGTACGACTTCGCCTTCGGACCTTGGGTTTGTTGCTTTTAGTCTTACCGCTCTTCAACCCACCTGTCTGACATGGTAGGACCTTGAGGAACGGTTGTTTCAGCCAGTATAGCTCGGTTGCTTCATCACGATAGGCAAGCCCGACCACCACGTCAAGGTAGCAACAACGGTCGGGAATTAATTGAAAGTATTTATTCTTATTCTACCTATTATTCTCTTACTTACATACACTATTAATTAGAATGGCGATAAATATAAACTCACGCAATTCTACTCAAAAATTGTGTAACTAACTTACGACTTTTGTTTTCATAATATATTTCATAATATATTATCTAAGTATAAAAATGTTCTATGTTGTCCTGACTACTGTTGAAATTGATTTCGACAAATTAGACCAAATAAATTCTTTCTTACAATCAAGATTATCTTATTGTTTTTATTATTACTATAGAACATGGTAACTAAATCTCTGTCAGTTTTCTCTAGTATCTATGATAAAAGTTTTCAATGTACAATATTCTTATTAGTAGGTTGAAGCTTAAAGTCCACAAGAAATCAATAGACTAGTTGTTTTGACAAATATGCATAGAGTAATTTGAATGTTCATCATTATTATTTTACACTGATGCATTACATGTTAAATAACTTTAGTTAAAAGTTCTATATTATGATGAAATATTGATCTTATGAAAGTTGTGTTTCATTTGTTCAACTTAAGAACAGATGTTTCCCATGTATATTCAAAATATTCCCACGCCTGGTATGAAGTATTAACTGTTATATTGGGAATAGTTAAAAATATGTTATACAATTATACTATAGAACAAGTTATTAATAAAGTACCCTTTAACTTATAAAAAGTTGTTAGTTCCATCCTTCATCTAGAACAAAACATCTAATACAACTACGTACTGATACAAGTTACTAATCTCCATATCTATATTATTGCTAATTTGACTTAAAATGATTGAAAACCACGTAGTTCTATCACTTAGTTTTCATTTCAATTGTTGGCAGTTATTGTGGACTTAGCTTTTATTTAGGTTATCTTATGTTGGTAAATAATCTAAGAGATATTCTTCTTTTAATCATATAGATAGGCGCTTTCAACGCTACAGAACATTTTACACGAAATGAAGTTTGTTCATATTTAGCCTATATTTTATAATGATAGTAAAAATAGACTGATGAATTACAGTTGTAAACATAATGGGACGATTTAGAGAGCAACTAATATAAAGGAATTAGATTTCTCCCCATTGCAAAAGTCAGTTGGCTATGTGAACTGATTAGGTAAGTAGACAACGTGATGGTGTTTGAAGCGAATGGTTCTAATCTCGGGGTGAACATTAACTGTGGGATGCAGGTAAATCTAGTTGGTGAGTCCCAAATAGGACGTAACACGCTTTCTGGATTTCACTCCTGGTTACTATCCATCCCTGTTTAAAAATGCTTATGAATTGCTGACATTATCAAAGCAATCCTCACAGAGTGGACACTTATCAACTGTAGTTGTAAACATCAAAAAGTGACCAACGATATTACCCGCTTGTTCAATGCAATGCAGGCAAAATGAGCCTTAGTTTTAAGACTGACTAACTTTCCGGAAGTTGGACGCCTTAACTACTATGTCACTTTCATACTCATAGTTCATCCTAAAAAGAGCAAGAACAAAGATTCCTTGTTTTGAAATTTATTCTGCCATGGATATCACTAAATCTTTATTTCCGAATTTTTATTATTTCTATTCATAATTCGTATAAATATAGCTTGTTATACCATTGTCAAGCTTCCTTGAACCAGTTGAATCGAACTCATCCGTGCTTCGTGTTTATGCGGCTGCAATTCTATCTGGTACAGTCCAAATAACTCGTCAACCTTTATTGTTCTTGATAACTGTACATCATTTGAATCGATGAGTTTGTATTTATCAAAACACAAAATTCCCTATGAATGCAACATCACTTTCCTAATATCAGATGTATGGAAGATAGACATTGTTAGGAACCTACCCTTGAAAATATTATTTTTCTGCTTATTGTCAAAAGTTTGTGATAAACCTGATAATTAAGTGCTAACATGACAGACTTAGTGATCTTGACCAACTCTGGACTCAGTCCGAACAATCAGAAAACTGTAATTATGAAAATATGATTTACAGTGCTAGGATTAGCATGGCTCAATATCGAGCACATTGGCGTCGTTGTATACATTCTTTGTCCTTCCTTAAACTATGAGATTAAAATCGCTTGATATTTTTCTTTCTATGAACTAATTCTTTCCTCGCGTACTATGTTATTATACGCACTCAGTCTTTTACATATTACCACCACTGAATTAACTACTTCTATGAGTCCGGTGTTCATCTTGCTGTGCTGATTAGGTATGGCAACTTGAAACGATGCACATATGTGCCTGGTCCTACGTTGTAGCTGACTGACTGATTAGCATTTACGCTTTACCATTTCTGCACGTGTATCTCAATCGTGTAATTAGACGCTGTGTTACTTTGAACATCTATCTTTATATCCATTGGATTGTCATATCACATACGTAATCCGACTTAGAATAAATAACGAACAGTTTTGAATATATCTTTAGACAGCCAGTCATAATCAATGTAGAATCCAAGAACGTATATAAGTTTATCTAAGTTCTCACATATTAACGTTTAATTGCAAAGAAATTTAAATAATGTAGTAGCTACCATTCTAAGAAAGATTAAACAATCCGGATATTATTCGAAAATACAGGTGCACAATCTTTACTTTATAGCGCACGATGAAAAAAGGAATGAATCTGTGCCACAGTCAGTCAGTCAGTCAGTCAGTCAGTCACAACGTGGAACTTCGTACGTACGTACATCATTTCGAGTTGCCACACCACATTAGCACAGAGATGCAGTTGTCAATTCAAATCCCGTAGTGCTAAAGTTAGTCAAAGTACAAGCAGTAATCGGAAACATTAGGGTTTGAAGATGTTATTGAAGAAGTATAATACAGTGAGATAAATTTGGAAAGAGAAAGAAAGTAACATGAAGAATTCAGAAGATTAGAATTTGGGAGAACATAAAGAGTGGATGCACCTGTGCCATTGCAAACGATTTTGAGCCATGTCATTCAGGGTCTCTAGCCATCGGTTGCTAACATCTCGCGGTCCCCAACCAGATAGTCAGTCAGTCAGTCAGTAACAACGTAGAACATCGTACGTACGTACATCAGTTCGAGTTGCCACACCACATTAGCACAGAGATGCAGTGGTCGATTCAAATCCTGTAGTGGTAGAGGTAATAAGAGTATAAGCAGTAATCGGGAAGATTAGGGTTTGGAGATGTTATTTAAAGAGTATAATCCAGTGAAAGAAATTTGGAAAGAGGGAAAAAGGGACATGAAGAATTCAGAAGATTAGAATTTGGGAGAACACAGAGAGTGGATGCACCTGCGCCATTGCAAACGATTTTGAGCCATGTCATTCAGGGTCTCTAACCATCGGTTGCTGTCATCTCGCGGTCCCCAACCAGGTAGTCTACACCTACCAACATGACTCAGTTCACTTGTCAGTGACTTCATGGTCTTGAGCCATGTTTTGGTTTCGCCGCCCCTAGCTTTCTTCCAACCAGATAGTCTACACCCACCAATATGAGACTGTTCCACTGTGACTCATTATAACACATGTCACCACTCAACGTTTAACTTGATAATCTAATTACTGTAAAGGATTGAATTTTATCAAAAGAGAGTTACATAAATAAGTGATAATAACCTAACTCAGTTTTATTATTCTTTTATTCTTTAACTATCTGATTTCTTCATTCCAGCTATTTATACAATAAAGATAATCGGGATAGTGAATTTACTCAACAATTTGTACGTTTATGTAAATTATTACCTCAAATGACAAATGTCAAACCAACATCATCATCATCATCGTCGTTGCCGTTGTCGTCGTCTATGCAAGCAATCGTTAATAAGACTGATATTCTAAATTTACTATGATTTTTTAAACAAACTAATAAACAATGGTCACAACAAACGAAATCCATCGAATTGAATACAAACTTACATGTTGGTCTACATGATTCATTAGTTCATTTAATTCATAATAATGATGATAATAATGATTATGCCGACATAACTAGTGCAACAACATTTAATGAAGCTATTTTCAAAGCATCTATTGAATGGTACAATAGTGATACACTACCTAAGCATCGTCAACTTTATTGGATTAAATTATTTGAAAGAGTATGAGGAGGGCAGTAAAGGAGAATCAATTTCATGGAGAAAATAAAGTTTAACTAAAATCATACATCTAAAGATACTACTTATTTACTTATTATCAAATGAACATACTATGATATTTACAAACATGTAAATAACATTTAATGCTGTATTCTATTTATCATAGTTCTTGTTTCTATAAAAAGATTATGAAAAGATTCATTCTCTTATTTGATGATGTTTCAGTCATTTCACTAGCTAAGCGTACAATTACAATTGTGTTAAAACAATGAAGGCACAAGTAATTTATTACACTGAACTAAGTATTTTTCACTGGTAATAAACAAGTCACTTGGTGATGGAAAAGATCTCCAGTATTAATGGATGTTTCACATATATAAATGTGATACGATGAAATTATCTTATGAATAAAAGAAAACTGGTTTGTAGAATTCTAAATGTAGCAGAATATTTTAGGGACTATCTGTGCTTTGTGTAGTAACCAAGGTCATAATATATATCTAGTTTTCAAGTAATGATCGATCAAGTTGAAATTTAGCCATTTGTCTTTACTGACTTATGTTGTGTGTACTGTGTTTTTGCGTATCGATTGCTTAGAGTTATCCGGTAAGTGTTGATTTGTAGGGCTGGCCTTTTTCTCATTGTTTGGATTGGTCAGCAAGACGTATGTGTAGTTTTAAGGGAACTGATATCGACTAGAAGCTTAAAAATATTGATAATATGTGTAAGAAATCAGAAGCACTTTTGATCAAAGTTGAGAAGGAATGATAAAAGGTAAGTCTCACGATCCTTCATATACTGACCATATGAATATTCTACAAACGAAAACTGGCGAGTGAATAGCGACAGGTTCATAAAGTGGAAAGGTAGTGTTATAGTTAGGCTTGTAGAGGCAAATTTTCCCTATATCTGACTCCAATTGCTAGTATCCCGTTAACTGAATATTTAGTGAAGGTAAATCTCCTAGTAGAATTATGGATTTACTCGCGATTATTCAAAAGCTTGAACACCAGTTATCGAGATAATTTATTGTTAAAGATTGGTAAAATCCGCAAGCGCACAGGAAGCAAGCACACAGGGTGTACAAGAGTGTATATGTGTTACAATTCCGTATATACTTACGAGTGTTAATCAAGTATGGATAAATTATTGATTGTCTGTGTATTTCAATCAATGGGAGAATGAATTAAAAATTGATATGTGCTCAATCATACTCACACAGAAAATTACTTAGTGGATTAAATGTCTAAATTACAGTGAGAAGGTAAATAATACAGCAGTTGAATGGGCTTACTACAAGCTGAACACTGAGATAATTAGTAATCGGTCAAGAGATGGCTTTCATTTTCAAGGGATTAAAAATTAACCACTGATAGATTTAAGTTCTGAAGGGATATTTATATCTAAGTGAGTACATACTCGGCGAGACTCTAATTTATGGAAGACCTCTGAACGAATCTGAAGTGACTTTGAGAAATATTATCCAATCAGCAAACAGTTAGTATAGAGTAAAAATATGTTATACAAAATCAAGGAAATAAAGTGGATACATTTCAAAACTTATCAAGGTTTGGAAGTGGTTCTAAAATCGTAATGCATGCAGTAGAGGAAATCGTCCCTGCTGGAGCGAGTAATTTTGAGAAGAAAGCAATTGGCATCCAGGCGTTTTTAACCAGTTGGTTAAGAGTACCACCTACTGCTTCATCTGAAGCATCCAAAATCAACGTAAGTGGGGAAAGAGAATTCGGATACATCAACGTAGTTGCTTGAGCTAATTTATCTTTAAGCTGTTTAATAGCTTCGACGGCGTCAGAGGACACTTTGAATTCTTTTGGTTTTCCTTTGAGTGAATCTGTCAAAAGTTGCATTAATTGTGCACAACCTGGTATGAATCTGCGATAAAAGTTAATTAGACCTAGAAAACTTCTCGGTTGTGTTAAAGAGCTAGGTATGGGGTATTGTTTGATGGTGTCTACTTCTTTTTTGATTGGTTTAATCCCTTCTGGGCTTGTTGTGTGACCGAGAAATTCTAAAGTTTGAACACCGAAAACACACTTACTTTGATGTATGTTCATTCCATGTTCATCCAGTCTTTTCAACACTGCTCGTACATGCTGCTCGTGTGATTGCAAATCGAGGCTGGCAATTAACAAATCGTCTATCTACCCCTGAGCAAATGGCATATCTCGAAGTAGGTTATCTACGAATCTTTGAAATGTCTGTGCCGCATTTCTCAGGCATAATGGCATGCGTACAAACTCGAATAAGCCAAAAGGTGTAGTAATAGCTGTCTTGGGGATATCTTCATCGGCCACCGGGATATTGTGATATGCCCTGACTAAGTCAATTTTAGTGAATATGTTCATATCTTGTAAACCGTTTGTAAAATCTTGGATATGCGGTATTGGGTACCTATCTGGTTCACTTTGACGGTTGAGGGCTCTGTAATCCCCGCACGGTCGCCAGTCGCCTTCATTTTTCTTTGGGATCATATGCAAAGGGGATGCCCATTGGCTATCAGAGGGACGGATAATACCGAGTTATAGCATATAATCAAACTCGGCTCTGGCGATTTTGAGCTTATCCGGTGCTAGTCTCCTGGGTTTTGCAAACACCGGTGCACCTTTGGTTTTGATATTATGACTTACTTTCAGTTTGTCTTCGGAAGGCTGTGGGTGTGGTTTAGTTACTGGAGGAGTTTGAATCAAGTTAAGAGAGCTGATGTGACTTTCTTTGCCTTTTGTGTAATTCGAAGTTTCTTTCAGTGTTAAGCGCCGTTTTTTAGTGTCAACTAGAAATTCGTATCTCTCTAGAAAGTCCATCCACAGTATTGCCAGATCTAAGTCGGCTAACGTGAAAACACAAGGGAATTGCCTCCTGAACTCCAAATCTAGGGTTAAAGTTTTCTGCCCAAATGTCGCGATTTTAGTTTTATTTGCAGCTTGGAGTGTAATTGGGGATGTTTCTGGACTCAGCTTAGCTTTGTTTTGAGGGATGATACTAAGAGCAGCGCCAGTATCCACCAAGAAATTCAAGCCCGAGTTTCTGTCTCTAACATAAAACAGGCGACTGTTTAGGCACACCTCCTCTGTCGTCGCGACCTGGGGAGGGGTTACTCGTTTCCCGCTATCTTGGAATTTTGTTTAGGCCAGGCGCATGGTTGCATGCACTTGGTTGAGTTGACACCAAACTTCCAATGGTACCAACAAATCTGCCCAGATTGTCTGGACATTTGTGACCTGTTTTGTGACTTGCATCGTGGTCGTTGTGGTGACCTGCTCCTGTTTCTATGACCCATTTGCATTTTGGCGACAGCCTCAGTGAGACTCTTAACACTCGCAATGAGTCCTTCTATGACTGGGTCTTTCGCTGATTCTACTTTTTGTGTGTGATTTATTGTGCCTGATCCAGTTGGAGGACCTCTTTCCATTATTCTATCAGCTATACGCGCGAAATGAGATAATGAGGTTTCAGGATCTTGTGCATCCAAACATTGTTGGACGTAGCATGGGAGAGCTTGTATCCATCCTTGTTTTAGTACTGCTTCACCCACTGTGCTATCACCCACTAAGACTTGGAGGTGGCGTAAAAACTGTGACGACGACTTATCATCTAATGTTTCTCCTTGGAAAAGTCTTTGGATCTTTGGCTGTCTGATAATGATAAACGGTTCATTATCTCTCGTCTTAAGATGGTGTATGGTTTTGGTGATGGTGGAGTTAAAATCAAGTCACGGACTTCTTTGGCGACTGAAGGAGGAAGGATAGAACACAAATCTCTAAAGCGAATCCCTTCAGATTTGATATTGTGTCTCGTGAAATAATTCTCTAGTTGAGCGAACCACAACTCAGGATGGATGCTTTGGAACCCGTATAAAACAAAAGACGTTGTTACGGAAATGTGTTAGCAAAAGTAGGTACAAGGAAGAAGTTGAGACCATCCCCGTATGAGTTAGTTCATAGCGTGCAATCGATTGATGCGTGTTACTTGTCCTTGACCCTGACGGGATCGGCGAACCGTGCGACATACAGGGACTCAACCGCCAGATGATTTCGCAAGGGCTCAACGACATTTGATTGGTTCTACGGACACTTTGTGCGTAACAATATTGCTATTCAATCTCTTTATTTTATATTCATCAGTTGTAAGGCATACATAGCTCGTAACGTCATTACGTATTACCAAATTCATTGTCCGAGTCCTCACTTTGACTTCCGTCAGTATTACAGCAAATAACCAACCAGAGAATTCTATATTGTACCAAAAATATAATATTGAATAAAGCTGATGGTAATGATAATAATAATAATAATAAGAGTCACAGTGAACAGGTTCTCCCCGCTGCTATCGTATAACTTGCCTTCAACACCTCGAAGTTGCGAAACGGGTGGTGAGCTTCAGCGTAACAAGCCTTCTTACACGCAGACTAACGAAAAATCCCAGAGAACTGGCCACCCAAATCACCCTCTGAAGCCTAAAAGCATTAATAAAAATGGGGCGAGACTAATTTAGGGACGACCTTTGAACGAATCTTGAGTGACCTTGACAATTATTAGTCAATCAGAAGACAGTTAGTATAAAGTGGAAATACATTATATGAAAGTAATGAATTACAGTGGATATTCTTCTTTACATGATTTAAAAACTTGTTCAGGTTTGATTAAGGTTCAGAGGTTCTGAATTCATAATGCATATGGTATAGAAACTCGTCCATAGGTTTAGGGTTAAGGTTACGGGGGTTAGGTGAGGGTTAGGGTTTAGAGTTAAGTTTGGGGTTAGGATGCTAACATACGATCGGTTTACAACGGATTTTAGAAAAGAGGTGTTTATTGAGAGGCTACAACCCAACTCTAAACCCTAACTCTATGGACGAGTTTATGTACCGTATGCATTATGAATTCAGAACTCCTGAACCTTAATCAAACCTGAACAAGTTTTTAAATCATGTAAAAGAAGAATATCCACTGTAAATCATTAGTTTATTATAATATATTTTTGCTCGAACGCTTGTGATTGGCTCGTCCCTATATTAGAGTCTCGCCGTCCCATCTGTTGTAACCTCTTATTAATCACCTCCTCTCTAAAGTACGCTGTGAACCAATCGTATGTTAGCATCACGTGTTCAACTTGGCTCCGTGAACTTGAAATTGCCCAGACGCTTCTGATTGGCTCGTCCCTAAATAAGAGTCTCGCCGAAAATGGTATTAATAGGTTTCCCACTCCACACCCTATCTACATTCCCCAGGATCACAACTGTAATTACTCTCAGGAAGAAACTTTTCACACCCGTTAGTACCAACTTATCACATAAAAACGGCTCGCATGTGTAATAACAGTCGCAACTCCTTCCGCTTACACACAGCAGACCTATCTCACGCTAACGTAAATAGCCATAACAGAGGCTACCAGTCTAACCATCAAGACTATTTTGCAAATAACCATAACCATCATCCATCTTTACATATTATAGTTACTAGTCAAGTACCAATGAAATATATGTCTGTTATTCTCTAATTTAATATATAGCTATTCTTAAGTAATAATCAAGCTAATAGATCGATTAAATTTTCTTTTTAAAAATGACACACATGATCTAATCAATTGATCTTCATTTTTGTTATGAAATTTACTTATATTACTGAAAAGGGAATAGCAGAAGACAGACGTTTCATACTACTATTAAAATAGTATCCATTATCTACAGATAGATATCTTTGATCCGATCCGATTGACTCAATGTTGAATGGATTCAACTTACTCATCACAATACATGGATTCATTTAACGAGGAAATGTCTTCTGCAAACTCATTAACAAATAACAAAGGTTGTTTAGAAGAAGTAAGTTTCATATTCAATTTATGCGAATATTAAAATTTCTTATGAATATATATGAAGAATGAATATGAATTTTTAGTTTTCGAAGAAAGATTTTAATAGTTGAGATCATGAATCGATTGAAACTAGACCACCATGGGAAACCTAGATGCACTGGACGTCCGTTTCGTCCTATTGTAGGACCCGTCAGCAGTGCCCATCCACGACCTCGCCTCACGAAATTCGAACTCAGAAGCTAACAGTCTCGCGCGCGATATCTGACTTCAGTCAATCCACGAAATTCAGTGACACATCCACCAATGTCTTCAGTGAGTTACTATCTCACAACAGACTCGGTTGAACTCCACTGTCCACTGCTTCTCACCAGAACTCCAGGAAATATCTCTTGAAACCAGTCATTAATTATTATCTAAATAAGAATATGAATGACAGTGTGGAATGATTGAATTTAGGTACATAGAATATTAAAATTCGACTTTATGATCCATTCTTAATGTGAAATTCTTGAATATGATATCTGATTAAGTCATTCATGTACACTGTGAAAATGTTTCAAACTTGAACAAGTATTCAGCGTTGCATGATCTTTAACGGTTTCTTGACATAAACCTGTCGGAGTAAATGATATGAGAAAAAATAATACCTGTATATAAGGAATAAAAAAGTAGAAAGAGTAAGAAAAAATTTGGATAAACCTTGAATACAGTTACCGTTATAACTTTTAGTTATGAACTATGTGATGTTCGAATAATGAGATATCTAAAGTCTTACCCAATAAGTTGAAATTCTTTTTGTAGGGCTCAGTTCATCAATCAGTAATGGTATAGATTACTTTCTCCTAAGAAATAGAAGTAATCATCATTTAGCACTAACCAACCTAAACTTTGGATGTAACTTGGTAACTAGATAATCTATATTTCATAACTTTACACACAGACTCAGTTACTGCATTTAATATCAATATCAAAACGTTGGTTCATCCATACTAAGTCTATGTTTAAGTAAACGTTGATTCATCATCTTTGAGTCCACTCTTAAAATCACTTCCGTTATATCTTGAGCTTAGTTTCTTATTATGTCACGTACAATTTGAGCAGTCGAACGCTAAAACCCTCCTAAGTCGCAAGTTAGAACATAAAAGACAATTAAAAGAAATGTTATTTCAAACAGCATCAATTATGGTACAAAAATGTCAGGTATTTATAGTTTCTAGTAAAAACGAAATCATCATTATAGCCCTTAAATGTGCATACACAGGGTTATTAGCATTTGTCCAATAGGGAAGCTACACATAGGGATTCTGAAATATTCTCCCAAAACATGATCGAATGGAGTATCTTCAGCTCTTTCTAAGCTTCTTATAGCTTCCTCGAGTTCACCCATGGGTCGTCCTCACAACTTCAAACAGCAATTTCTATCTGACACTTTTTAACCATTAAAACTTCAATGTTTATTTTATCAATTGTTTTTCAACAGAATTCACTTCATCATTATGATTTTTGGACATTGAATAATAGTTTACATTCACCATGGCCATCAATTGAAGTGGACCAACTAGCGAATTGGTTAATTGAGATGAAATCAATGATTTTAAAAAAATCACCTATTTTCCAAAAGTCAGTATGTACATTATCATATTCCTTTTCGTCCAACTCTTCATCATCATCATGTTGTTCTTCTTGTTCTTGTTCTTCTTCTTCTTCTTCATCATCATCTTCAGAAGGTTTTGGACCTAATGAAGAACAGTTGAGTGGTAAAGGTAATAAGAGATCAAAATGTTGTTTACATGACCTTAGATATAAACATAAACTTCAAAATCAACAAAAAATGATCACTTTATCAAAGTTGAAAATGAATCCTAAACATTTCGTTATTATCGATTGTCGTTATCCACACGAATATAATGCTGGACATATTTTTAGTGCTATTAATTTATCAGATTGGCCAAAAATTTATAAATATTTTTTTGGTATAAAACAACAATCTATTGAAACTACTGAAATGGATTTAAGTAACTCATTATATTCAACGGAACAACTGATTGAACCAAAACCATCTCATACTATATTTATATTATATTGTGAATTTTCTACAAAACGTGCACCACAATTATTTTATCTTTTACGTATTCATGACAGAGTATTACATTTCAATTCATATCCTGCATTAAAATATCCATTTGTTTATATATTACATGGTGGTTATTCAACTTTTTATAAAAACTACCCATATTTATGTGAACCAGATCTTTTAAGTATTTGGCATAAACATTGTAAACTGGTTAATAGACAATCGATGAATCCTAATTCACAAGTATATCCTGATAAAAATCATAATGAAATGTTAAACACACACACGCACATCAATCAATCAACGAATCGACACATTAAAGTACCATTCAAAAGTATTACCAATCTCTTTCACAAGAAGAAAAAATAGAAGAAAAAGATTTATTTCATTGAACCAAAACTTATTAACTTACTTATGTCCGTTACTGCTTATGGAAGAGTATAAGTCACCCAGCAACATTCTCAATCCAACCTTGTCTTGATGAATCTTTTCCAGTTCTTTTCAATTGTTATTCTTTTTTTTCATGTCTGTTTCCAAGTTCCGACATAGTGTATTCTTCGACCGTCTTCTTCTTCTTGTTGTATGTTTCCCTTCACGATTCCATGTTATCGCTTGTCTCATGATGTAGCTCGAATCCAGTTCAATACTATTTACTTGTTACTTATTTATTTCATAATTATTTCCATCTCATTTCTTCTATTCATAATGATTAATATAAGTAATATCGATTCAATTCATTTTGATTGAAAAGGTTTCTCTCAAACGGAATTCATTAACATTGCAACCTATTCAACATTGAATATGTTTCATTTAATTCAATGATTATTAATGTCTTTGTTTAAATATATTGTTCTTTTATTTTCATTGGTTGATTCACTAGAATTAAAAAAGAAAAGCTTGACAAATACAACTTAAAAATGAGTTTATATATAGAGAGAGACCGAAGGCGTTGGGTTTGAATCCCGCGAGCGGGTTCGTGGATGCGTACTGTTAAGGAGTCCCATAATATGATGAAACGGACAGCCAGTGCTTCTAGGTTTTCAACAATGGTCGTGGACTGATTGATGTGAGACCATCACTGAAAATCCGAAAGCACTGGATGACCGTTTCGTTCTGTTGTGGGACTCCTGAGAACTGCGTATTCAAGATCCAGCTCGCGGGAATCAAATCTAAGGCCTTCAGTCTCGCGCACCAATGCTTAAACTTCAGACCAGTGAGCAGGCATCCAACGGTGTTAATGTCTAACTTCGATCATTCCATGAAATTTTGCGACCATCTTCCATTTTACTGAGGTAGATACCTGTCTCTACCCCACAGGGATTAGCTCTACTGATCACGGCTTCTCACTGGAACTCCGGGAATTCCCACAATAGGACGAAACATCAAAACCATTTTCATGTTCAATATGTCATCGAGGCTTTCGTCAATCACGTTCATTAGAAAATCATAAACGTTCAAACCATCCAATTAAAAAAGATGAAACCGGTACAAAATTCAATGATAATCATTCGACTAGATTGATTTATACAACAGCTAATATTATTCCTATAAATGACATGAATACTACTACTACTACTACTACTACTACTACTACTACTACTACTAATAACAATAATAATAATAGTAGTAGTAGTAGTAGTAGTACTAGTACTAATATGAATATCTGTACTACAAATTGTGACGTGATCAACATAATAAGAAATAATAAGGCGGTATAAATACAATTTAAATAATGTATTCAACAATTGTTTTCATGGTTAATATTTTGGTTTGTTTTGTTTTAATGAATGAACAAAATGAAAAGAAAAATATTTTATTCACTTTCCAATGAATGATTCATGTGTTATTTAATTCATTTTCATTTTGATTTATTTTTCATTTCGTTTAAAGAAATAAATATATTTTATAAAAAGAAAAAGAAAATTAATTTTGGTTACTAAGCAAAGATGGATAGTGACTAATAGTGGAATTCAGGACGTGTGTTTCGTCCTAATTTGATACTCATCACTTGGTGTGAATAACAAATCTGAGATGTGGGCACATCCAGCTGATGAGTTTCAAGTAGGACGAAACGCGTGTTCTGGATTCTATTGTTATCCACTCTCTGTCTTTGTTTATAATGCTTGTGACTTAAGACAATATTGGGGCAATACACACAGGATGCATATATGCCAATAAGAGATTGATCAATTACAGTCCTAAACATCAATGGGAAGATTGAAGTAAACGTTACCAAGTGAATTTAATATTAGTTAAATTTAATTTATCCTGGTACATCCAACTGATGAGTCTCAAATAGAAGGAAACGCGCGTCCCAGATTCCACTGCTAACCATTATGCATCCTTGCTTATAATATTTGTTAATTAGGGCATAATGATGATGACTACTGCGTGTAAACAATCTAGACCATCTCAATCAACAGTCTTCAAGTAATCTATTTGATTAGATTATTAGGTCTAGCAATTAAACAGATTTCATATTTACAATAGTTAACAAGTATTGTATCCAACCATCAATACCTTCTAATTTATGATATTGAAATAAATCATTTGAAATGAACCAGATTATTCTAAATGAAACATATGAGATTATTAACCTAGTCATTTTGTGTATACCTATAATCAGATTCAAAATACACATTCGTATACATATCTAGTTTATAAGGGTTAGTTATCAGTATATCATTGAATTATTGGTATGTTTCCCTTTAATTTGTTTATAGGATAAAGCTGGAATTATATATATATATATATGTGCACTGTTGTAATGTCATATTTTTTAATGTTATTTTATGTAAATTAAGTCATTTCGGTTGAATTTATGAAAACAGCGTAATGCTTGTAAAACTCATCAGTATACATACATGGATTCATGAATCTAGAAAAGAGTGAATTACAACTTGATGGATCCAATGGAAACTAACATGTATTAGAAGTCACCTGAAGAAGTCTACCTAAAGTTTGTGCTGACAATGTCGTTCAGAAGAACGATGAATGCTCCACGACTAGACCATCCAGTTCAGAGAATGAAACTCCATCAAAATCGTCCACTTGAGCTACAAATCTTTTCCACCATCTCGAAATTGCATTAGTAAACTATTAATGAAAAGATCCAAACAAGCAATATGTATAAATTAAAATTAACTCCACTCCAAAAGGCAGTAGCTATCTGTACTTAGTAGTTAAGTGGATAACGGAATGGCATTTGAAGAGAAAAGTACTGGGTTTGAGCTTCGGAGAGAAGATCAACTTGAATGAAAGTACACCGAAACGATAAGTGCTAGATCAGGAAAAATGCACTTCCTGGATTTCCCTGCTATCAACAAATTGCTTTATTTAGGCTAAATAAATCAATATTTGAGCTATTCAGTTTATTGTAACTCTTTTGAATATCAATCATTTTTAATGATTTCATTATTCCTTTATTACAGTCTACTGTCAGATGAATAAATAGTTGAATAGATTATTACACGTTTAATGATTGGGATCATGAACCGATTGATGTTAGACCACTGTTGAAAACCTAGAAGCACTGGCTGTCCGTTTCATTATATTATGGGACTACTTGACAGTACGCATCCACGAACCCGCTCGCGGGATTCAAACCCAACGCCTTCGGTCTCTCTCTATATATAAACTCATTTTTAAGTTGTATTTGTCAAGCTTTTCTTTTTTAATTCTAGTGAATCAACCAATGAAAATAAAAGAACAATATATTTAAACAAAGACATTAATAATCATTGAATTAAATGAAACATATTCAATGTTGAATAGGTTGCAATGTTAATGAATTCCGTTTGAGAGAAACCTTTTCAATCAAAATGAATTGAATCGATATTACTTATATTAATCATTATGAATAGAAGAAATGAGATGGAAATAATTATGAAATAAATAAGTAACAAGTAAATAGTATTGAACTGGATTCGAGCTACATCATGAGACAAGCGATAACATGGAATCGTGAAGGGAAACATACAACAAGAAGAAGAAGACGGTCGAAGAATACACTATGTCGGAACTTGGAAACAGACATGAAAAAAAAGAATAACAATTGAAAAGAACTGGAAAAGATTCATCAAGACAAGGTTGGATTGAGAATGTTGCTGGGTGACTTATACTCTTCCATAAGCAGTAACGGACATAAGTAAGTTAATAAGTTTTGGTTCAATGAAATAAATCTTTTTCTTCTATTTTTTCTTCTTGTGAAAGAGATTGGTAATACTTTTGAATGGTACTTTAATGTGTCGATTCGTTGATTGATTGATGTGCGTGTGTGTGTTTAACATTTCATTATGATTTTTATCAGGATATACTTGTGAATTAGGATTCATCGATTGTCTATTAACCAGTTTACAATGTTTATGCCAAATACTTAAAAGATCTGGTTCACATAAATATGGGTAGTTTTTATAAAAAGTTGAATAACCACCATGTAATATATAAACAAATGGATATTTTAATGCAGGATATGAATTGAAATGTAATACTCTGTCATGAATACGTAAAAGATAAAATAATTGTGGTGCACGTTTTGTAGAAAATTCACAATATAATATAAATATAGTATGAGATGGTTTTGGTTCAATCAGTTGTTCCGTTGAATATAATGAGTTACTTAAATCCATTTCAGTAGTTTCAATAGATTGTTGTTTTATACCAAAAAAATATTTATAAATTTTTGGCCAATCTGATAAATTAATAGCACTAAAAATATGTCCAGCATTATATTCGTGTGGATAACGACAATCGATAATAACGAAATGTTTAGGATTCATTTTCAACTTTGATAAAGTGATCATTTTTTGTTGATTTTGAAGTTTATGTTTATATCTAAGGTCATGTAAACAACATTTTGATCTCTTATTACCTTTACCACTCAACTGTTCTTCATTAGGTCCAAAACCTTCTGAAGATGATGATGAAGAAGAAGAAGAAGAACAAGAACAAGAAGAACAACATGATGATGATGAAGAGTTGGACGAAAAGGAATATGATAATGTACATACTGACTTTTGGAAAATAGGTGATTTTTTTAAAATCATTGATTTCATCTCAATTAACCAATTCGCTAGTTGGTCCACTTCAATTGATGGCCATGGTGAATGTAAACTATTATTCAATGTCCAAAAATCATAATGATGAAGTGAATTCTGTTGAAAAACAATTGATAAAATAAACATTGAAGTTTTAATGGTTAAAAAGTGTCAGATAGAAATTGCTGTTTGAAGTTGTGAGGACGACCCATGGGTGAACTCGAGGAAGCTATAAGAAGCTTAGAAAGAGCTGAAGATACTCCATTCGATCATGTTTTGGGAGAATATTTCAGAATCCCTATGTGTAGCTTCCCTATTGGACAAATGCTAATAACCCTGTGTATGCACATTTAAGGGCTATAATGATGATTTCGTTTTTACTAGAAACTATAAATACCTGACATTTTTGTACCATAATTGATGCTGTTTGAAATAACATTTCTTTTAATTGTCTTTTATGTTCTAACTTGCGACTTAGGAGGGTTTTAGCGTTCGACTGCTCAAATTGTACGTGACATAATAAGAAACTAAGCTCAAGATATAACGGAAGTGATTTTAAGAGTGGACTCAAAGATGATGAATCAACGTTTACTTAAACATAGACTTAGTATGGATGAACCAACGTTTTGATATTGATATTAAATGCAGTAACTGAGTCTGTGTGTAAAGTTATGAAATATAGATTATCTAGTTACCAAGTTCCTAGCAGAAAGTAATCTATACCATTACTGATTGATGAACTGAGCCCTACAAAAAGAATTTCAACTTATTGGGTAAGACTTTAGATATCTCATTATTCGAACATCACATAGTTCATAACTAAAAGTTATAACGGTAACTGTATTCAAGGTTTATCCAAATTTTTTCTTACTCTTTCTACTTTTTTATTCCTTATATACAGGTATTATTTTTTCTCATATCATTTACTCCGACAGGTTTATGTCAAGAAACCGTTAAAGATCATGCAACGCTGAATACTTGTTCAAGTTTGAAACATTTTCACAGTGTACATGAATGACTTAATCAGATATCATATTCAAGAATTTCACATTAAGAATGGATCATAAAGTCGAATTTTAATATTCTATGTACCTAAATTCAATCATTCCACACTGTCATTCATATTCTTATTTAGATAATAATTAATGACTGGTTTCAAGAGATATTTCCTGGAGTTCTGGTGAGAAGCAGTGGACAGTGGAGTTCAACCGAGTCTGTTGTGAGATAGTAACTCACTGAAGACATTGGTGGATGTGTCACTGAATTTCGTGGATTGACTGAAGTCAGATATCGCGCGCGAGACTGTTAGCTTCTGAGTTCGAATTTCGTGAGGCGAGGTCGTGGATGGGCACTGCTGACGGGTCCTACAATAGGACGAAACGGACGTCCAGTGCATCTAGGTTTCCCATGGTGGTCTAGTTTCAATCGATTCATGATCTCAACTATTAAAATCTTTCTTCGAAAACTAAAAATTCATATTCATTCTTCATATATATTCATAAGAAATTTTAATATTCGCATAAATTGAATATGAAACTTACTTCTTCTAAACAACCTTTGTTATTTGTTAATGAGTTTGCAGAAGACATTTCCTCGTTAAATGAATCCATGTATTGTGATGAGTAAGTTGAATCCATTCAACATTGAGTCAATCGGATCGGATCAAAGATATCTATCTGTAGATAATGGATACTATTTTAATAGTAGTATGAAACGTCTGTCTTCTGCTATTCCCTTTTCAGTAATATAAGTAAATTTCATAACAAAAATGAAGATCAATTGATTAGATCATGTGTGTCATTTTTAAAAAGAAAATTTAATCGATCTATTAGCCTGATTATTACTTAAGAATAGCTATATATTAAATTAGAGAATAACAGACATATATTTCATTGGTACTTGACTAGTAACTATAATATGTAAAGATGGATGATGGCTAGCAGTGGACTGCACGATGCGTGTTTCGTCCGTCCTAATTGGGACTCGTCAGCTGAATGTATTTGTATTTCTTAGTTGATGTTTAAGTCATGCACGGAATCCAGTAGTGTTTGCTACAAATGTCATCACGTTATCCATTTAGCTGTTGAGTTCAGATAGCCATTAGCTTGTGCAATAGGATGAAGTTTAAATTCATTTTGTGTTGTTCATTTGAAACTTCGTGTGATTTAATGTAATATCGAGGTAATCCGCATTGAATGTACATGTGCTAATAAGAGACTGATCAATTGAAGTCCTAAATATCAATGGGAAGATTCAAGCAGACAATATAAAAGGAATTTACTAGTAACTAGTTGAGAAGTGATCTCCTCGCATCTCAATAAATTCCTTATCGAGTACAATTAAAATCTATAGTAAGAAGGTAACACTTTTAAAAAGGTTGAAACATTAAAATAAATGTAAAAATGAATGGGATAATCGGTATTAATTATTGATTATATGACTCAATGATTCTGCCTACAGTCGACTTAATTATCTTGATAATTTGCCGTAAAAACACATTAACATCGAAAGGGTTTTTGCAGATATTATAGTCATTTAAATAGTTGAGATAATAAGTCAATCGACGCTAGACCACCATGGAAAACCTGGAAGCACTGAACGGTCGTTTCGTCACATTGTGGAACTCCTCAACAATGCACATCCGAGATCCCATCTCGCGAGATTCGAACTCAGGACCTATCGGTCTCGCGCACCGACGCATAACCACTAGACCATGTCCGGCATCCAACAGTGGTAATATCTGACCTCAACTAATCCACAAAATTGAGCGACACATTCACTATATTTAGACCATTGCATTTGGCTATCTAAGGAATATAAATAAGTAATCAATCTCATTGTGGACGTGATTAAATGACAAAATATAGTTATTCAGAAGTGTCTACAGCTAATGAATGAGTTTAACAAATCCTATCAGCTATTTCATATTTTCCACTTTTATTAGTGATATTTTACTCCAGTTGGAATTCAGAGTTTTTGAGATGGTGAAGAAGATTTGCACCTCAGATGGATGAATTTGTGTGGAATTTTGTTCTTTGAGCTGGATGGTTTGGTAGTGAAGCTTTCATCGTTCTTCTGAACGATATCATCAAGTAGACTTCTTCAGGTGACTTCTACCTCAAGTTTTGTGCTGATGATGTTGTTCAGAAGAATGATGAAAGCTCCACAACCAAACCATCCAGTTCATAGAATAAAACTCCAACAGAATTCAGAGTTTCCAATATGGCGGGCATAAATAAACGATAATAATTAAGTAAGAATACATATAATTAATCAGTATATTCTTAACAACCAGTTAGATATAAAGAAATTCATTGTCGTTTACTTCTCATGAAAAGAAGAATCCAAAGTAGTCGGTCACCAAATCATTAAATAAGAACTGATTAAAGTACTTTCATCATGATAGAGAAATTTGTGGGATAAGTTCAATTTGGTGATATTTTTTCATTATGGGATGTGTTCAATTTATAAAACTTTGGAAGTAGCACTAGTAACAACTTATTCGATAGTGAGTACTCACACCGGACTTAACCACAGATGTAATTAGTACTTGTATTTTTCTCAGCGAATTTATTATGTCCAGACTATCAATTCAAAAAAAAGTATACAGGATATTCAAAATGATTGAATTTCATTGGTCAATGGTTTTTAATCGAATTCTGAAAATCTATCTGGAGTTATTTATAGCGGGAAAACAGGAATAATATTTCAGTGATGGGTTTATTGTTTTATGATCATTAATTCATTTCAATATTATGAGAAACGCAGTTATGAAATTGTAAACAGAGTTGGATGGTAGCTAGTAGTGGAGTCCAGGATGGAATAACGTCTAACTCCCAGATTTTAGCTAAAATATTAGTCAACCTAATCGCCGAAATTGGACCACCACCCTTAAAGACCTCTGGAGCCAATCCATCTGGACCAGCTACCCTTCCTGGTTTCAGAATAACCACAGTCTTTTGAACTTCTGCTAGAGTTTGGGGACCCACTTCAATGTTCCATTCACACTGTCTGGGAATGGAGGGTGGTGGTAGAGTAGCTGAAGGCCAGCTGAACTGTTCTCTGAAATGTTCCGCCCATCGTTCTAAACGCCTGGACTGGGAGCAGATCAGTGTATCGTCTTTTTCCGATATAATCTCACTTACACTTGACTTATTAATTCCAGTTTCTTTTATTAGTCTGTAAAGCTGTCTTGTGTTCCCTATAGTCGCCGCCTTTTCCATCTCTTTTGCTTTCGTTGCCCACCACTGCTCACGGTCGTTCTTAGACTTTTTCTTAACCTAGATCTGATTTGTTGTCGCTCTTCCTCATGTTCGGAACCTGATGGGACGAGTTTGCGAGAATCCATCAGTGTGATAGACTTTGAAGAAATCCACTGGTTCTTTGTAACTCTGTGGTTTAAGTCACTAATAGATTTCATTGCTGTTTCCACAGCTGTTTGTATATCTTTCCAAGCAACATCTGGGTCAGCCTCGTCTTCAGAACTACCTAATTGTGACCTCAATTCTTCCTGGAACCTACTTTTGCCTTTCACGCTACTCAATTCAGTTCTGATGGGTCTTTTAACCGAGGCTTTTTTGCATCCAGTGAGGCACAAGCAGATGCGTGCCCGTATAAGGGAGTGGTCGGAGTCCAAACAGGTACTCCCAAAAGAGCGACAATCTTGTACCGACCCTCTCCAACGATGACTGATGGCAATATGGTCTATTTGAGTCCATCGTTGGTTTGGTGCAGGCGGTCGCCACGTTAGACGATGTCTCTCCTTATACTTAAAATTTATGTTTGCTAAAAATAAGCGATTGTCTGAGCACAGTTGCAGCAGACGATCACCATTATCTGTTCGCTGTGCTGGAATGCTAAAATATCCACCTAAATGCCTTTCCGTTTGATTTAAACTACCTATCTGAGCATTAAAGTCACCTGCTACGAGTACTATGTCTGAGCGTTTAGCTTTTTGAAGAAGTTCGGACAGCTTTCTATAAAATTCATCTTTCACATCATCTGGACTGCAGTCGGTGGGAGCGTAGACAGAAACTACAATAAGGCAACGACGTGTGTCCATATCCTTCCGAGTTCTTACGAAGCCCTTTAGCCGAACAGCACATCCACTCCAGCAGTGCTTGTTACGCCCTCATGTTTAGTGCTAAGCCTACTCCTGCCAGTCCACGAGAGCTGGCCGTCGGGTCACCAGATACACGGAGGGTGTATCTCGTTGTCTCTCCAATTTGTCGAGGTGAGGTCAAGTGAATGATCACGCTGTGATCCTATATGCGTGTTTCAGAGACACAGCATACATCAATGGTACGAGATTCTAGGGTTCTAGCCAGGGAGCCTGTTGACCGACTTGACATAGGGTGCGTACGTTGAAGGCTCCAATGTGTAGTTTGGAGCGAGGTTTCAGTAGACCTGGGACAGTGTTTTGCGCACTAGAATCGTTGGCTGTGGTGATACTTGAGGGGGAAGGCGAAAGAGGAAGTTTAGAGTTTGAAGTGGATGTAGTAGGAATAATAGGAATTGAAGAGGGAGGTTGATTATGAATACAGTGATCTTGAGTGCTGTTAGAGGTATGAACCCAGGACATACCAGTCTTGCGCGTTAACGCTTTACCTTTAGACCACTGAGCAACACATCAACCATTGTCTTCAGTGAGTTATTATCTCACAGCAGACCCGATCGAACTACACCATTGGATACAGGCTCAGTGGTCGAAAGGTTAAGCGTTCGCACACAAGACCGATAGGTCTTGAGTTCGAGTCTCGCGAGGTGTGATCATGGATACGAACTGGTGAGGAGTCCAACAATGGGACGAAACGACCGTCCAATGCTTCCATGTGTTCCATGGTGATCTAGCTTCAATTGACTCATGATCTCAATTATTTAAATTACATTAATTGAAAGTATTTATTCTTATTCTACCTGTCATTCTCTTACTTACATACACTATTAATTAGAATGGCGATAAATATAAACTCACGCAATTCTACTCAAAAATTGTGTAACCAACTTACGACTTTTGTTTTCATAATATATTAGCTAAGTATAAAAATGTTCTATGTTGTCCTGACTACTGTTGAAATTGATTTCGACAAATTAGACCAAATAAATTCTTTCTTACAATCAAGATTATCTTATTGTTTTTATTATTACTATAGAACATGGTAACTAAATCTCTGTCAGTTCTCTCTAGTATCTATGATAAAAGTGGTCAATATACAATATTCCTATTAGTAGGTTCCAGCTTAAAGCCCACAAGAAATCAATAGACTAGTTGTTATGACTAATATACTTACTTACTTACTTACGCCTGTTACTCCCAATGGAGCATAGGCCGCTGACCAGCATTCTCCAACCCACTCTATCCTGGGCCTTCTTTTCTAGTTCCATCCAATTCTTGTTCATTTTTCTCATGTCTATCTCCATTTCTCGGCGTAATGTGTTCTTTGGTCTTCCTCTTTTCCTTTGACCTTCAGGATTCCATGTGAGGGCTTGTCTTGTGACGCAGTTGGGTGCTTTCCTCAATGTATGTCCTATCCACTTCCAGCGCTTCTTCCTGATTTCTTCCTCCACTGGGATCTGGTTTGTTCTCTGCCACAGTACGTTGTTGCTAATAGTGTCCGGCCAATGGATCTGAAGTATTTTGCGTAGACAATTGTTAATAAACACTTGTATTTTCTGGATGATGGCTTTTGTAGTTCTCCAGGTTTCTGCCCCATACAGTAGAACTGTCTTGACATTTGTATTGAAAATCCTGACCTTGGTGTTGGTTGACAGTTGCTTTGACTTCCAGATGTTCCTCAGTTGTAAATATGCTGCTCTTGCTTTGCCGATCCGCGCCTTCACATCTGCATCAGATCCACCCTGTTCATCAATGATGCTGCCCAAATACGTAAAGGTTTTTACATCTTCCAAATCTTCTCCGTCAATTGTGATTGGATTGGTGCATTCTGTGTTGTATCGGAGAATCTTGCTATTCCCTTTGTGTATATTGAGACCTATTGCTGCTGAGGCTGCTGCCACACTGTTTGTCTTCTCCTGCATCTGTTGTTGCGTTTGGGATAGAAGGGTCAGATCGTCTGCGAAGTCTAGATCATCCAACTGCATCTCAGATGTCCATTGTATCCCGCGCTTTCCTTCAGACGTTGACGTCTTCATGATCCAGTCGATCACCAGGAGAAAGAGAAAGGGTGAGAGTAAGCAACCTTGCCTGACACCGGTCTTCACTTCGAACGACTTTGTCAACTGTCCTCCATGCACGATTTTGCAGTGTAATCCATCATATGAGTTCTGTATGATATTGACTATCTTCTGAGGCACGCCGTAGTGTCGAAGAAGTTTCCATAGTGTTGTTCTGTCCACGCTATCAAATGCCTTTTCGTAGTCAATGAAGTTGATGTAGAGTGATGAATTCCATTCAATTGATTGTTCCACAATTATCCGTAGAGTTGCGATTTGGTCTGTACACGATCTATCCTTACGGAATCCTGCCTGTTGGTCACGAAGTTGGGCGTCTACGCAGTCCTTCATCCTGTTTAACAATACTCTGTTGAAGACTTTTCCCGGTATTGAGAGAAGAGTGATGCCCCTGTAGTTATCACACTTGCTGAGATCGCCTTTCTTCGGTATTTTGATCAGTAGTCCTTCTTTCCAGTCTGTTGGTACTTGTTCCCCATCCCAAATCTTATTGAAGAGAATGTGGAGTATCCGTGCAGTTGCCGCTACGTCTGCTTTTAGTGCCTCTGCTGGGATGTTGTCCGGTCCTGCTGCTTTGCCACTCTTGATTTGTCTGATGGCCATGCTGATTTCTTCAATTGTTGGTGGGCCAACATTAATTGGGAGGTCCGTGGGTGCTGCTTCGATGTTGAGTGGGTTCAGTGGGGCTGGTCGATTCAAGAGTTCTTTGAAGTGTTCTACCCACCTGTTTTGTTGCTCTTCAATGTTGGTGATCACCTCGCCTTCCTTGCTTTTCACTGGTCGTTCTGGTTTGCGGCGATTTCCAGAGAGTTTCTTGGTCGTGTCATACAATTGTCTCATGTTTCCTTCTCTTGCAGCCTTTTCCGCCGTCGTTGCTAAATCTTCCACATATTTACGTTTGTCGGTTCTGATGCTCCTCTTCACTTGTTTGTTTATTTCCGTGTATTCAGCTTGTGCCTTGGCTTTTTCTGCTCTTGTTCGGCTGGTATTGATCGCTGCCTTCTTGTTCCTCCTTTCTTGAATCTTGTCCAATGTACCAACAGTGATCCATTCCTTGTGGTGGTGCTTCTTGTGACCCAGGACCTCATGACATGTTGAAGTGATTGCCTCTTTGATCGATTTCCAGTTGCTCTCCATAGTAGTTCCTTCTCCGTTGAGTAGATCATGAAAGGCCTGGAACTTGTTGCTGAGGACTATCTTGAATTTGTTGAGTTTGTTAGTATCCTGGAGAAAGGCCGTATTGAACTTTTGTGATACTGTCTGCCCCGTTGTCCAGTGCCTCTTGAGTTTCAATTTCATCTTGGCGACCAGTAATTGATGATCTGAGGCTATATCAGCTCCTCTCTTGGTTCTCACGTCCTCTATAGTCCTCCTGAACGTTTTGTTGATGCAAATATGGTCGATTTGGTTTTGTGTAAAATGATCCGGTGAAGTCCATGTGGTTTTGTGTATGCGTTTATGTGGGAATATGGTGCCGCCTATGACCAGCTTATTGAAAGAACATAGGTTTGCAAATCTCTCACCATTTTCGTTTCTTTCTCCTAGTCCGTGTCGTCCCATGATGTCTTCATATCCAGTGTTGTCCGTTCCAACCTTGGCGTTGAAATCTCCCATCAGAATGGTCAGGTCCTTTGTTGGGCACTTCTCGACGATTGACTGCAGCCTACTGTAGAATTGATCTTTCGCGTCTTCATTGTAGTCGTTGGTAGGCGCATAGCATTGAATGATGTTCATTGAAATGCCCTCTTTCTTTGTTTTGAAGGAGGCTTTGATGATCCTTGGTCCATGAGATTCCCATCCTATAAGTGCATTTTGCGCTTGTTTGGACAGCATCAATGCAACTCCTTGTGTATGTGGTGCATTTTCTTCTTCATGGCCGGAGTATAACAGGAGCTCTCCTGTAGTTAGTCGTTGTTGTCCAACTTGTGTCCAATGTGTTTCACTGATCCCAAGTACCTCTAGGTTGTATCTTCTCATTTCTGCAGCAATCTGGAAGGCTCTTCCGGTGTCCCACATTGTACGAACATTCCATGTACCTAAATAAATGGTCGCTCTGGTTGTCAGAAGGGGCATCGGCCTCATAACTTCCGAAGGGATTCGGCTTTCATCATGAGGCGTCATAATTCTTCTAGATGAAGATCTTCTGACTCCCAGGGCAGAGTTTAAAAGGTTTGAATAATTTTTTCTGGTTAGCGTTTTTTTAGCGAGTTATTTTTCTACGGGATGGGGACGCTAACCCCATGCCCAACCCTCCTCCTTTATCCGGGCTTGGGACCGGCAGTAGCCCCCAGAGGGACTCCAGGGGGAGTTTATGACTAATATCCATAGAGTAATTTGAATGTTCATCATTATTATTTTACACTGATGCATTACATGTTAAATAACTTTAGTTAAAAGTTCTATATTGATCTTTTGAAAGTTGTGTTTCATTTGTTCAACTTAAGAACAGATTTTTCCCATGTACATTCAAAATTTTCCCACGCCTAGTATGAGGTATTAACTGTTATATTGGGAATAGTTAAAAATATGTTATACAATTATACTATAGGACAAGTTATTAATAAAGTTTTGAATATATCTTCAGACAGCCAGTCATAATCAATGTAGAATCCAAGAATGTATATACGTTTATCTAAGTTCTCACATATTAACGTTTAATTGCAAAGGAATTAAAATAATATGGCAGCTACCATTCTAAGAAAGATTAAACAATCCGGATATTATTCGAAAATACAGGTGCACAATCTTTACTTTATAGCGCACGATGAAAAAAGGAATGAATCTGTGCCACAGTCAGTCAGTCAATCAGTCACAACGTAGAACTTCGTACGTACGTACATCAGTTCGAGTTGCCACACCACATTAGCACAGAGATGCAGTTGTCAATTCAAATCCCGTAGTGCTAAAGTTAGTCAAAGTACAAGCAGTAATCGGAAACATTAGGGTTTGAAGATGTTATTGAAGAAGTATAATACAGTGAGATAAATTTGGAAAGAGAAAGAAAGTAACATGAAGAATTCAGAAGATTAGAATTTGGGAGAACATAAAGAGTGGATGCACCTGTGCCATTGCAAACGATTTTGAGCCATGTCATTCAGGGTCTCTAGCCATCGGTTGCTAACATCTCGCGGTCCCCAACCAGGTAGTCTACACTCACCAATATGAGACTGTTCCACTGTGACTCATTATAACACATGTCACCACTCAACGTTTAACTTGATAATCTAATTACTGTAAAGGATTGAATTTTATCAAAAGAGAGTTACATAAATAAGTGATAATAACCTAACTCAGTTTTATTATTCTTTTATTCTTTAACTATCTGATTTCTTCATTCCAGCTATTTATACAATAAAGATAATCGGGATAGTGAATTTACTCAACAATTTGAGCTACTGAGTCCTGATAGCTGTCTGCTTGTGCGATGAGGTGAAGTTGCAGTGGCCTACTTTTATCAAGAGAACGCGACTGGTGTAGTGGAAACAATAATTATTATAACCAATTGTACCAGGAATTGTTTTACCGTACTTCTTTGTCTACCTGTGCCAAAACACACACATTCTTCCGTTGGTTGTGACCTTGCTCGAATTCGGTTACGCTCAGTAACCACACTTGTACTCCTTTGGCACGATCTCGGTATTCTTTCGATACCACAAGATCGTCAACAAATACATCTCGACTACAGCCATCAACTGCCTTCTGATATTTGGCCTACGGGGTATCTTATCGGTTGACTGGCACGTAGTCTTCCTGTAGTGGTGATCACAGTCAACCGCGAATCGACGCCACACTACGAAGTTATATTCACTTGGTGTTGCTTTACTTGTATCTTCCCATTGCTAGCCACTATTCATCTTTGCTTAAAAACCTCAGTATACGTTTAAAATAATGTTTGTAAATTATGAACTTACAATCTATGTCAACAAATTTATGAAGCACAACATCTTATAATAAATATTTCGTAATTATTATGATGAAAGAACTGTAGACAAATTTCAATTTGAGGACAACTTACATCACATTATGATTAAAGATATACAATTAGATCAGAAAGTTCTAGGTTCGATCTCTAGCATATTCTGAGTGGACAGTACTATAAAGTCTCGTAATTAGAAGAAATACCTATAGGTGTGGATCAGATAAACTTATCAGTTAATGGAAATATAAGTTAGAACAATACAATTTATTGATTGTTTCTACATCGAAATCATTAGCTCTTCTTCAGCATCAGGAAAGTACAAGTATTTATAAATAGTTTTTTACGCAAGATACTCAACATCCATTGACCGGATACCATCAGCAACAGCCTACTGTGGGAGAGAACAAACCAGCTTCCAGCTGAAGAGGAAATTAAGAAAAGACTATGGAAATGGATAGGACATACATTATGGAAATCACCAAACTAAATCATGAGACAAGCCCTAACTTGGAATCCTCAAGGGAAGTGGAAAAGAGGAAGGCCAAAAAACAAATTACGTCGGGAAATAGAAGAAGATATGAAAAGGATGAATAACAACTAGAAAGAACTGGAAAGGATTGCCGAGGACAGGGTTGGATGAAGACTGTTAGTGGGTGGCTTATACTCCTCCACGAGACGTAACAGGAATAAGGAAGTATTAGTTCTTGTAACCATTTTACCTTTGAATTGAAATAAATAAGTTCCATTAAATGAAATATCAAAACAAATTAAATTAATAACAAATATCAATTCATTTTTGATAATAGAAATTGCATTCACCTTCGAAAATTCCCCAGATTGATTTCAATGCTACCAAGCTATTAAGAAGAATTGTTCCTTATGACGTGATAATGATAAATAGTTTTCAATAATACTAATTTACATATTTATCTACATCTATGTCCTCAGGCATCATACTATTGCTAATCAATTACAATAAATGATAGAAGTTTCATGCTTATAATTGATATCTTACTGAAAATGATTTTCTATAAAATAATTAAGAAAATGTTCTTGTTACGGAAAGATGAAAAGAAAAATGATTAGAATAATGGTCTATTTACATATCGTTCATATCAAACCATCATTTTCTTTATCGTATCAATTGAATTCGATCAAGAATAGATAAAACAAGATATAGGTATTCTTTTTTGTTGCTTAATCAAGTAGTGACTTCAAGTAATATCGAGACAGTCCCTACAGGATGCGCATATACCAATAAGAGACAGTCCTAAACATCAATGGGAAGATCCGAGTGAACAATATCAAGTGAATTTAAACTTCACCCTATTGCACAAACAGGACTCAGTAGCTAAGTCAATAATGCAATGGCGTTCGAAGCGAACGGTTCTGGGTTCGAGTCCCAGAGTGAACATCAATTGTGGGATACAGGTACATTCAGCTGACGAGTCCCAAGTAGGACGAAACGCGCGTCAAACTGAATTCCACTACTAGACATTATCCATCTTTGCTTAGAAAGCTTGTGACTTCATGCAATATCGAGGTAATCCGAACAGGATGTACATATGCCAAGACGAGACTGATCAATTGCATTCTTAAATAACAATGGGAAGATACAAATAAAACAACACCAAGTGAATTTAGTAGTTAAGCCTTACTTTTTTAATACGAACTATACAGGTAGATGTCTACCTGAAATTTGTGCTGATGATGTTGTTCAGAAGAACGATGAATGCTCCACGACCAAACCGTCCAGCTCAGAGAACAAAACTCCATCAAAATCATTCACCTGGGCTACAAATTGTCTTCATCATCTCAAGAACTATACAGTATTATGCTCAATTCCTTCTCGTTGTAGGGTTGTTGTCTACATAATTGAGTGGATGAAAAGTCAATGTCTCACACTTTAACCGGGTTAATGGCTGTGGAGAATCCATCTAAGGAAATTGAAAAACCCTGATTTCAAACCAGTGGTAAACATGGGCTACAGGATCCTGAGATTACAAATAGCGTATGAACCTATTGTTGGTCATCGGCTATAACGGGATTATATCTCCTGAAGTTGCATCATTGTCATATAGATTATACGTTCAAATGAAAGACTCGAGGTGTAGTCAGTTAAGAAAACCACCTGCTCCAATTTGGGCACCCTAGCCGTATCACTGCCCTCACACAAGTCGAAGGAGGAAGTGCGGCGTATATATACTTGGTGCATCCTTATATCAATGTTTATGTGTTTAAATAAATAAATAAGAGTATATCATTTGAACTAAGGTAATATGTTTATTGGAATTTCCACTGTTTCCTATAAAAGCATAAGACTATTTGAATCAGGGGAACATTGAACTTTGTAAGTAATACTTTAGGTCTGATAAGAATACATTCGTTCTATTGAATTGAAAATATAGTGATGTTTAAAACTCTTTAGTAGGTTGTATATATAGTTATCATCATATAAAGTTTTTGTGTTCTTTTAATATGAAGGGAATCTTTATAAATGAGAGTTCTTTTCATCTGTATACAATTTGAAAGGTTTACGAAATGTATATTTCGATACGGAACTATTGGATCACCAGTCTTCACGGTTGTGTGTACACTTTGTCTTTTTCACCGTTATGTAAACTATCCTTTATTGTTCGATATATCTATCTCCATAGTGGTCATACGTTATATTTAGTAAAAACCATCACAGTAATGCGTGAATTCACACAAACTCCTCAGTCATATAATTCCACAAAATATACACTTGTATGACATTTGGCACTGCTTACTAAGTACGTCAATCTCTATAAAGCATCAATTTAGATCATAATCATACATTTCTTTTTGTAGCTATCATTGAGACAAATCTCTTGGAACTATAGTAAAGTAGTAAGACCATTACAGTCAACTAGACAGGAAGTGAAATCTAACTTACTAATCATATTATTGACTGAATATGGGATTATTTTGCTGACTAAAGTGGCATATAGATTATTGAATTGAAATTTGATGATTTATTCATTTCATACATGTTGGTTAATCATTCGATTCCATGTGGATTACTAGGAAGTGACAGTTGCCTAGTGTTTCTGAACTTTCAATAATTCCACATTATAAAGAGAGCAAGAATGAAGATTGATGCAGAACAATAAATGGGTTCATTTTATTTCGTTAGATTCTCATCAGCCCCTTTACAACCTAAATTATTTGAAAATCAACGTCATTACAGATATTGACATACTTATACATACGATGGTGATTAGAGATGAATATATGTATGGTGATGTACGGAAGATCCCGATGGAGTTCAATCAGGTCATAAAAAAATGAAGTTTGGGAGAGAAAGTTCAAGATCATTTAACTAGTGATTAGAACTCATGGAGTAAACAAACATTAGATGATTGTGTAATTAAGTAGCTGAAAATAGATTAATGGTAATAAAGAAATCAATCAGTTATGAATTGAGGAAAAGCGACTATGATGTCATCTAAACTTCAGAAAGAGTTGAAATAATGAATGACGTAATAAATAAAGGGGGGGTGTGTGTTAATGTTACCAGGGTAAAGAAAGATCTATAACTGTCTCTTTTTGGATACATAAATCTGGTTTAAGACATTTGATTGCTATCGTTTTGACAAATTTCAAAAGGTTGGAGTTTAATTGTTTATTAATCACCTTGAAAGACTTCAGTATATCGACTTCATGTCCTATGTCAAGAAGATGTCTTGCGATATTTATGCTCAAATTTTACCCTACTTTCTAGAGTCCTCAAATATATGTAACTGGTCCTACTTATTTATTCACTCTGCTAGTCTCACTACTAACCGCTTATTTGATTCGATTACTCATTAATTTCACATGCTATATATATGTCCATGTTATTCATATGACTCTGACTCTGCTTTCTCGCTCGCTTGATTGTACTCGATTACTTACATTCACTCAGTCGCTCGCTTGCCTGTTTGCCGTTCGACACAACTCTTAATGCTCGTTTAATGCATCTGTAATTTTGGATATCTGTGTGTGTGGTCTCGAAATAAACGTAATCAACGCTTCGTATTCGCCTTCTGAATAATATACTGTTGGGGTTAAATAGGACGGTTATCAAGATGAATTGTATACGAAGTTTAAGGGATATATCGCATACAGACCACCACATAATTGACGATCCCGACGCGCGAACACGAAACAATCTTGAACGACATAATCCAATTCCTAAAATCCAACGTACTCGATAACAATTGTAACTATCATTTGGATTATAATTATAACTGTGGATTTATTATCTCATTATTTTAATTATACGTACATTATCTCACAAACATTATAGAAGATAACGATAATATTCATAGTAAACAGCGATATTTTTACAAACAATTGATATTTTGGTGCAATTTAGTAAGTCCGTTCTTTGTTCTAAATTGTACCATTTGTTTTTATCATTGTTTTTATCGACTCACTTTTCTCTGTGACATTCATTATACTTACTAGTGGATACCCGACGAAACCAGCTCGTGAACGGCCACCATTCAGTAGTGATAAGAGGAGTGACGACTGATCACGCATCCATGAATTTAGTAGTGTCAAAAGACAAAAACGAGCCATATAGATCGCTTCTAAACGAGTATGCCGATCTGACGAAGGTATCATACGATAACAGAGATCTTAAACATACGGTACAGCACCATATTATAACGAAAGGTCCACCGACGAAATCAAGACCACGAAGGCTGGACCCGAAAAGGTTGAATGTCGCGAAACTAGAGTTCGAAAAGTTGACGAAGCTTGGTACCATAAGACCTTCTAATAGTCCCTGGGCGTGCCCATTGCATATGGTTTCGAAGAAGAATGGGGAAATCAGGCCATGCGGAGACTATAGAGCCCTTAACAAGCAAACGATAGCAGACAGATATCCGATACCACATATCCACGACATTACTACCAATATGGAAGGTGCCACGATATTTTCGAAAATCGATCTCGTTCGAGCTTATTACCATATTCCCGTAGCGGGAGAAGATATATCTAAAACGGCTATAACTACACCATTTGGGTTATTCGAGTTTTTGCGAATGCCCTTCGGATTAACTAATGCAGCCCAAACCTTCCAAAGATTCATCGATCAGGTCGTCAGGGGATTGACAGGAGTTCACGCATACATCGATGATATACTAGTAGCTAGCTCTACCAGGGAAGAACATCTACAACATCTACGACAGTTGTTTACGAGACTTCAAGAACATGGCGTCACTATTAACGTGGAAAAGTGTGAATTTGAATAGGAATCATTGCAATTCCTAGGTCATATGATAAATTCACATGGTATCATGCCAGTTCCGACAGAAGTTACTGCTATTCGTAATTATCCGTTGCCCGATTCACAAAGAAAATTACGAAGATTCTTGGGGCTAATAAACTATTATAGACGATTTATCCCAAACTGCGCAGCAATATTACAGCCATTGACGGACGCCTTGCGAGGACATACTCGAACATTCCGTCTTTCAGCGGATGCTATACAGGCTTTTGAGAACGCTAAGCGAGCGCTAAACGAGAAGATGATGTTGGTACGACGAAAGAACGAATCGCCATTAGCAGTAATGACAGACGCATCGAACTTAGCAGTAGGAGCCGTTTTGCAGCAGTTAGTAAACGGTGCATGGGAGCCACTTTCATTTTTCTCGAAAAGATTAAATCCTACCCAAACGAGATATAGTACGTTTGGAAGAGAATTATTAGCAATCTACTTAGCAATAAAACACTTCCGTCATATGGTCGAAGGCATAAGTTTTACCATCTATACAGACCACAAACCACTAACGAAAGCATTAAGCGCAAAGCAAGACAATTATTCCCCGAGAGAGATCCGACAACTAGAGTTCATTTCACAGTTCACGTCCGACATACAGTACGTTAAAGGACAAGAAAACGATGTGGCCGACGCATTGTCACGAGCAACGATAATCACACTTATGGCGAGTGGAATCGATTATAACGGTCTAGCAAAGTTGCAGGAAAGAGACATCGAGCTAAATAAACTCAGATCCGGTGGTTCAACATCATTAGTACTCGAAGAGGTGCGGTTTGGTAACACGAAAGTAATTTGCGATACATCAACAGGCCGACCGCGACCATTTATCCCAAAAACGTTGCGACACAAAATATTCGAAAGCATGCACAACATGTCGCACCCAGGAATAAAAGCCACGATAAAGCTGATTAGTGAACGATTCGTATGGACAAACATGAATCACGATGTACGTAATTGGACACAAGCATGCATGAAGTGCCAAAAAGTGAAGGTACATCGTCATACTAGCTCTGCAGTAGGTCCGTTTTTGCACCCAGACACTAGATTTGAACATATACACATCGATATTGTAGGACCACTGCCCGTTTCAAATGGATACAACTATATCTTTACATGCATCGATAGGTTTACACGATGGCCGGTAGCAGTGCCGATAAAAGACACCTCAGCTGAAACGGTAGCTAAAACCCTAGTTGAAAATTGGATTTCTTACTACGGTGTACCAACGATTATCACAACTGATAGAGGAGCACAATTCGAAAGTCGACTCTTTCAGCAGCTTACAGAACTCCTCGGTATTAAACGAATCCGAACGACATCGTACCATCCAACGGCAAACGGAATGGTCGAACGCCTACATAGGCAATTAAAAGCGTCCCTTACAGCCGTCATCGTTAACAACGATTGGTCTAATAAACTTCCCCTAGTAATGTTAGCTCTAAGAGCAACAATTAAACAAGACATGGGATGTTGTCCAGCCGAGTTA
>OX103953.1:5152352-5188712 GCA_944470425.2 Schistosoma bovis
TTATTATCTAAACCATGTCTGCATTTTAGGCTAATAATATGATAAACCAATCCATAAACCCAAATACGATTAATAACAACGACTATGATGGGTTTATTCATAAATGTTAAAGGCGATTCAGATGATTTCTAAATTTAGAAGACATGAAGGTATAGTGTAACGTATGTACGGGCCAGGTTAACAAGCAGGTTGTTGACTTATATGACAATTTTAAAATAATGAACATGACCAGAAAGATCATTTTAATGCACTTTAAAGGCCTTTGATGACTTTCGAAGATCATCACATACGATCTCAGACAATCTGGTCACCTGAGATCAAGATATCTTGATCATCGAATCGTACTTTTCAGTGCTTTCTCGTAGCAGCTTTATATTAGTACTTATTTCTGTTATTAGGTATTTTTGCAGGAATACCGGCAGCCAAAACATTGTAACTCTACACAAGAGGTAGTAAGGCTATATTAGCTTGGTCTCTGCTAGAATCTTCATATAATTATACCTCTTCCGCACGATTATGGTTTATTTCCTGCAATAATTTGGTGGCTAATATATATAACTGTAGACGATGATATTAACATATTGGTATGTGCTATTATCATCTATAGCATATACCTAATATTTACAACACTCACGACACCTAATGTTTTCACTATCAAACTATTTCTGCCATGAAAGTCGAACAGAACAGTGAAAATCAGCAAAAATTGTAATAAAGACGGGAAAAAAGATAAATCTTGCCATTGTATCGTTACTTGTAACGCAGTTTTGGTAGCCTTGACGACAATACAATTTTTATGATGACATATGCTTGGATCATGCTATTTCATATAAAAATAAATGATTTGTCTAACATAAGTGTATACTTAAGTAGAAATAATTGCTAGTCTGCAATGCAAACACGAGAAAACTATTGTAGCGGCACCTGAATAATGAATTTTCAAGGACTTTGAGATACCATGTTACGCAAAATTAAAAAACCCCTTTTTACCAAATTCTTTAATTTCTAGATCCAACACAATTTTTTGAATATCGACTGTCCTTGTGGGACGAGTGGCACCATCTCCTTTCTACTGGTTGTCTGAAAAAAACTCAAACAGCAAATCTATTAGAAATGCATCAACAATAACAACGTTATCAATTAAATCCAATGAATTGAACTAAAAATCATGAACAGAACTATCTAGTTTGATATCATGATATATTACGGAAATCTTACAGAAGACTTCTGAAAATCAATAAAGCTGAGTGCATTTTGGAGTTTGTGGCTGAAGAAGTGACGAAAAGAGTGATGTCCTCCTTCAATGCAGTTGCGTATAACCTCTCCGACCGCACACACCCATCTAGGTTAAGGGATATTTGCCTTAGAGCATGCGATATGTCGAACGTTAACTGAAAAGTCATCCGCCTTAGGAAAAATCAGACAGATCAACTTGCCTTATCCTGTTTATGTTTGGCTGTTGTAACGATGCTAAGCAGTTTATTGATTCGAGCGAAAATATTAGCTTACTAATTCCATACAAGAATATATAAGTCACTCCAGACCTTACGCCCTGTCAACGTTGTGTAAGGAGACGTGAAGCGATAGAATTTAGTGGTAGTATTACAGCAAATAATCAACCAGATACAGTTTGCAACACAGCAAATAGTTTAAAACACAAGAACAATAAGCATGACACCACGCCAATTACGGCTGATCACTCTGTAGATCTAGATGAGTCTGCAGATCGGAAACCTTTGGATAAGATATGGACTCCAACTGACGCCAAAAACCATATCGATATGACTGATCCCGGCTGTTCGCTCAGTAATGTACTAAAATGTGAGTCATGTGACAACACGCATCCAGCTAAGCCTATACACTTGAAAATTAGTCCTCCTAAAGATACTCCACAAGTTGACTTGAATGAATCTAAATTCATCTCACAGAGACAACGAAAGACTCCAACTCTGTCTAATAAGGGCGGTCTGCATGAGCATCTGAGCTACCTATCTCTGCAAATTAGATAATTTGTGATGGCGATGGACAATAACCACACAATCTTCAAAGCTGAATACGAGATTACTCGGAAAATAGATATTCAATATTTAACGCGGAGAAATACCTAACGATGGAGAAGGTGCGAATAATGAATTGAATGAATTGGAGTTGATCGAATGGCATTGCTCGGCCATGCAGGCGTGGTCCCTGCTGAATGTTACCTTATATCTTCTATCCATATTAAACATATTGTCCTATCTCTAGCCTAACCTTGTTCAACATCATGTATTGGTAATTTATAAGATACAGTGTGTTGTTGTAGTCGATGATGTGACTTCCATGTAAGATCTTATAGATTAGGCAGTTATATCATGAAAAGTCTATAATTTTAGGATTAGGTCTATTATTAGAGCAGTACTAGTATTATAATAGATCATAATTCTACATGCTCTTCAGAAGAATGATGATAACTATCATAATATACATCCTAAACGCAAGCATCTGACTCTGACGAACTGCGTTTACGTCCATATATGGAGACATATCTGACGAAAAAGTACTTTAGATTTGGATCATCACTGTTCTTCTTGCATTTGTACATAACTTACTTAGTATGTGTATACTAAAAAAATAATCATTAACCACAGAAGTCATATTACCTTATGTACTTCTTTCAAACAGATCTCAAAATTGTCCCAACTTGTAAATCTTCGAAATAACGAAATATCATTGAAGATTCGTCCTAAATCATGCATCATCACGATGGCATCGTCTTCGTTACTTGAAGAATGAGCGTTGTCAGACATGGTGTGTCTGAACTCCATTCAAATCTAAAAATGTCTTGATTTGACCGCTCCTGAAAATTTTCACGAATTGTCGATGTGACGCACCAATCATTTTGCGACAGTTTGGCCTTCAAGTGAGAGCAACCTTCATCAGTGAACGATACTACTGAAGCGTTTCCGAATGTGCAACTGATGGTCAAGTATAGATCCATTGAAGGAGGGGGCTTCTAGAAATCACAACCTTATGTTCGTTTGGAATATCTAAGGCTTTAAGGATGGTGCAGGATGAAATCACCCGTTCCATATCTCAATAGAACTGACAGAGGGAGCAAAAAGAAAGGACGAGAGGCAGAATAGCCAATATTCATGAAGGAAAGTTAAAGGTATGATAACTCAGTCTAATTTTCTTTTATTAAGGTATTTGTTAAGCAAGAGAATTATTATAGGGTGAAGAAAAGAAGTGCAAACAAGGTATGCGTGTACATACAACTGACAAATGAAGGCGATTCAGAAAGGAGCTGAGAGTATGGGATTATGCGTGGTTATAAAATATAGTGCTAAAAGCAGTATTGTGATATACAATTGGCTATCTTCCTTTTTTAGTCGAAGCTATTGGAGCCCTTTTCATTTTTTGTATTATTATTTTTCTAGGTATCATAGGGTCTTGAGTTGGCTTCGTATTTTCGCGCATTGTCCAGTTTGCTTGTAATAGGATTACTGGGTAGGAAGTGAAACCAATTCAAATTTCGTAACACGATTTAATGAGGCATTTAGCACGATAAATCAGCGTTAATACCTTACGTTCGTGACATCCGACAGTTAAAAAACTTGTTTTATGGGCTAGATGTTCACATAGTATATCACACTACTAGGAAGATAACTAATGGTTTAGAGAAGTAAGGACTAATAGCAAATCAAATGATATGAAAGGGTATAAAATTGTAGAAAAAAAGATTTTAGGGTAAAGAAAATAAAACATTGAGAAACTCACAGGACTCTGTGGCCAAATTTTGAGCTTTGTATGATCGGCCTTAGTAGATCAGCAGCCATAAGATTAGTGAGTTATCTGTCTACTTGCAATAGAAAAAAGACATGACTTTTAGGAAGAATAATGTACATTTAACCTGTGGAGACATTTCGGAAGTGAAAGTGAGGGTTAGGAGCATAAGGCCATGATTAATAAACAATGAATAATAGGAACGGATAAGCCATATATTCAGTGATTTGTTTCTCTGGCGGCCTGCTTGAATATCTCGGCTACCTGTTTCTGCCATCTGATTATTTCAAAAAGTTATCTGTTTTTCATTTGTTTTAATTTATAATTATGTCCATTAATCGCATAAACTATTCAGGCGCTTTTATGAAAACCCTACGACCTTCCGCTGCACAAGTTACGAAAAATTACTATAAAAGGCATCGTGTTGGTTGGCAATATGCGTTTAAGAGAATGAACATTAATCATATCTCAATTCCCGAGCTACTAAATTCTAACTGCCGATCACTAATCAACAAAGTGGACTATCTGCAATTCTTACTTAGTCAAAATACGTATCGTAATTGTGGTGTCATCACAGTTCAAGAATCTTGGTTGAATGATTTACAGGATGACTGCCTTGTATCACTACGTGATTTTAAAATTTGTCGTCAGGATCGATCGAACAATAAAAAGAGGTGTGGTGGCGGTGTAGCTACGTTTGTAAACATAAACTGGTGTCCATCTTAGTTTGTGTGTTTTAAGTTTTCAAATGACTTTATCGACTGTCTAACTCTAAGATGTCGTCCAAAACATCTGAATAAATACAAATATGTTTACGTGACCAATATCTACGTGACTCCAAATTGCACATCATCTGCACTATCTATTTTTGCTGATGAATTCACTGAGTTCGCTGTTACTGCCTTCAGTGATTCACTTTCAGTTGTATGTGGTGATTTCAATTCATGTGACTGTAGCTTCCTTACGTCACTAGGTCACCAAAATGTAGTAGATTTTCCTACCCGTCTGGATGCTCATCTAGACTTCGTCTTCATTAATGATGTGGGTATATATGCGACTCGTAAACGTGCTCCATTGTCTAGCTCGGATCACTGTATAATTCGTGTTCTACCTAAAGTATATGGAATGCATGGGAAGAGTACACTCCTACGTCAAACCAGAAAAGTCAAATATAGGAATTACACAGAAGAAAATATCCGAAATCTGAAAAACATGTTTCATACGACTAACTGGGAATTATTTACAGATGACTCACTCGAAAACACTACTGATGTTATCACTTGTTACTGTAAGATCCATTTTGAGTGCCCTGTGTGTTTGTGAAAATCCCTCCATGTATATACTTACACTTTGTTCCTATTGATTCTTTTAGTTGTACATTGTTAACTTTTTGACTACATTTGAATTGTTAATATTTGTATTTTATTATAGTTTTCGTTTTTACTACACCTTCACTAATTCCCCAAGTTTCTTCCCGAACTGCACTTATGTTGTTTTACTTTATACTAAGTCTGGGCGGCAGCCATTTTGGTTTGTTCCTGCTTTTGATTGCTTGACCTGTGTTGACTGGAATTGTGCATTTTGGTTGTGAATTGAAGCACTCTTCCAGAATTGAAAACGCTCTGTGTTATAGAGCGACCAATTATTACCTTTTGAACGAATCTGTACGTGATCTATCCAGACAGGATAGAATAACATTCATTTGTGGTGACTGGTAATTTTCTTGCATCTTCTATCAACTTCTTTATTTATTGTAATTTAGATTTAATTGATTGAACAATCATTGGTTGAATAGCCGGGTGATAATATTTGTTTAGGTAATGATTTACATTAATTTTATTATGAATTATAGAACCGCTAGTTACCCGATTGCTTGTTCTGATTTCGACGGAAAAGGGCGCGTGTCTAACATCCTCGGTCGGCTATTCTTCAACATCCAAACCGTAGTTTGGATCCTACAGTTCTAAACAATTATTTCTTGGCCGCAATCCTTTGGTAATCGTTCACGGATTTTCTGAAAATAATTGGTCGTGTTGCTTATAATGCCAGTTAATCGTCGGAGATCAGGCTCAAAGTTCGTCGATGTTAACGAAGAATCCCCTATTGTCAAGCAAGTGCCTTTTGACGTCCTTAAGGGTCATGGTTCAGACTTAAATAGGGTTAAATATCAGGGCAGTGATTCTAGTCTTAATTTGATGTCAGATGATGTAAAATATCTTAGTTTAAAGGAGGAGCAAAGGCCTGAATTACTAGGAAAGAGCATGTCGCCTATAGTCCATGTTGTTGGCCCAGAGCTACCTAAGGTTGAACTGAGTTATTTCGATGGAGAGCCAAGAGGTTATTGGAAATTTATAAGGCAATTTGAGACGTATGTAGCGTCAAGAGTCACGGATGATAGACAGCGCTTGCTCTATTTGATACACTACTGTAAGTGCAAGGCTAAAACAGCTATTGAAGGTTGCGTCATGATGGAGGCATCCTCTGGCTATAAAAGAGCAAGGGAGATTTTAAAACGTTTTTTCGGACAGCCTTACGTAATTCCTCGAGAAACACTAGAGGACTTATTCAGTGCTGTGAATTTTGAGTATATTGACGGGGACCAACTATCAAATTTGGCTATTAAATGGAAAACTGTGCCATGGTCTTGGAACAGATGAATTATACTTCTGATCTAAATTCCTTAGTTACCTTGGAAAGAATAGTGAGACTTTTGCCTCAACCTATGCAAGCCCAGTGGGCGGACTGGGTGGATAAATTGACTGAAGATAACAGGGAACCGACCTTCGACGAGCTCACTCAGTTTATCGCATCGCGTGCGAGAGTGGCTTGTAGTAGATTTGGACGGTTAGCAAACCGTTCAAGAAAAGGACATAACGTAAGGACGAACTGTCACGTGCAATCAGAGCAAGGGAATAGTTCGACAACAAAAACTAAATGCAGTATGTGTTCCTACGACCATGCTATTGATAAATGTCCACAGTTCTTAGCGCTTACAGTTCAAGACCGATGGTCTCACGCTAAACGCAAGGGTATCTGTTTCGTCTGTCTTAGACAAGGACATAAGGTTAATGAATGTAAGATGACAAGGCTCTGTAAGGTTGACAGTTGCGAGAGGAGACATCACGCTCTGCTGCACACTGACTCGACAAGCAACGTCGTAAATGATAAGCCATCATGCCCGGAATATAGGAAAAGAGTTGTTAATCATACCAGTAAGATACAGACATTAGAGAACGAAATACGTAAGCCTTATGACGTAGAGTTTTCAGATGCTTATTCAAGTGATAAATCATTATCAGTAGACGACAAGGTGGCAATAAAGATTGTGGAAGGTGGCACGCGCTTCGGCAACGGTCATTTTGTAGTTTCTATACCGTGGAAAAAGAATCCAGATATGAAAGTGGATAATTATGAAGTAGCAAACCGTAGATTACAAAGTTTGAAGGGTATGTTGTCGAAGGATGTCAGTCTGCACATCAAGTATATCAAAAGTACTGAAAGTGATTTTACTAAGACTTATGCGGAGAGGGTCTTTGAAATATATCTGCAGTCTTATTATAATCCTCAATGGTATTTACCTCATCGTGCAGTATTAAACATGAAAAAACCAGATTTTAGAGTGGTTCTTGATTGTGCCGCCCAGATTGCAGGGGTTCCCCGAAATGATATGATTTATCAAGAACCCGATACTACCGCTGAGTTAATGTGTATATTATTAAGTTTTCGCAAGGAGGCAGTTGCAATCCCTGCAGATGTTGAAGAAATGTTCATGCAAGTGAAGGTCCCTGAGTCTGATCGAGGAGCTTCAAGATTTCTGTGGTGGCAGGAGGGGGACATATCGAGAGAACCGTCTATGTTTCAAATGACATCCCATTCATTTGATGCCACATCCTCGCCATTTTGCGCGAACCTTGCCCTGAATAAGACGGCCCAAATATTCTCTAACGGTTATGATGGTTATGTTGTAGATGATGTCAAGAATAATTTCTATGTTGATGACTGCTTGATATCCATTCCCACTTGTGATCAAGCAAAGAGTTTCGTTAAGCATATAAGTGAATTATTATGTAGAGGAAGTATACAAAAAATGACCGATCTTGAATCTTGGTTCAAATGTCCTACTTTATTGCATGGCGAATTTTATATAACAATCACTGACTGTCCGGAACCTACTCTTGACGATATTGAGTTTAGAAAAACTGCTGTGGTTAACTTGAGTAGTATAAAGTACAACAAGACACCTGTTCTCTCTTGTTATTCCGAGTGGTTGAAATTAGTCAGAGTTGTAACCTGCTTTAGAAGGTTCATCGAATTCCTGATGGTACTTCATTTACCGAGTTGTGAAGGATCCGTTCATCTAGGATGTTTAAAGGTCAAAGAGCTCGAGATTGCCAAGCGTAAGATTTTATTGATGGTTCAGAAAGAAGCGTATGGAGAATTACTTAGTGAATTTAAGAACAGCAGTAAAGTAGTAAGCCATGATGATCTGAAAGGTTTATCGTTGATAATGCTTGATGGGTTACTCTGCGTTGGAGGTCGACTAAGATATTCAGATTTCCCAAATGCTTTTAAATATCCAGTAATTTTACCCAGTCGACACTTAGTGACGGAAATGATAATTAGACATTGTCATAAAGAACAAGGACACATAGGAAGGTCATTAGAAAAAGGGTATGGATATGTGTTTACTTGTTTGCAAACATGGGCAGTACATATTGAAATGATGTGTAGTTTGATTACTGATTCATTTTTAATGGCTCTGTTACGTTTTATTGGAAGAAGAAGGAAACCTCCGGAGATTTACAGTGACAGTGCGTCAAGCTTCGTGGTGACAGTTTCTGAGTTAAGCAAGTTTGTGCAGCAGTCGAATCAGAAGATAAACATTGAATTGTCAGCGAGGCCCTCATCCAAAAGCATGGGTGGAGTTTGGGGAAGAGTGATTAGGTCTATATCACGACTGTTATTGTTGATCACCAAAGAACAGGTGAAGCAGGTCTCCTTGAAGCTTTGGATTAGTCTTTGTTGTTATTAATGTAGTTAGATCGAGTAGGCGTACTGTTATAAGTCCTACTCGTTCCTATGGTGTGGTATGCTATATAATGAACCATGACCGTAAGCGTCAAGGTAGCTTCTGTGATATGGAGGGATTTTGGGGGCCGGTGTAAGATCCATTTTGAGTGCCTTGTGTGTTTGTGAAAATCCCTCCATGTATATACTTACACTTTGTTCCTATTGATTCTTTTAGTTGTACATTGTTAACTTTTTGACTACATTTGAATTGTTAATATTTGTATTTTATTATAGTTTTCGTTTTTACTACACCTTCACTAATTCCCCAAGTTTCTTCCCGAACTGCACTTATGTTGTTTTACTTTATACTAAGTCTGGGCGGCAGCCATTTTGGTTTGTTCCTGCTTTTGATTGCTTGACCTGTGTTGACTGGAATTGTGCATTTTGGTTGTGAATTGAAGCACTCTTCCAGAATTGAAAACGCTCTGTGTTATAGAGCGACCAATTATTACCTTTTGAACGAATCTGTACGTGATCTATCCAGACAGGATAGAATAACATTCATTTGTGGTGACTGGTAATTTTCTTGCATCTTCTATCAACTTCTTTATTTATTGTAATTTAGATTTAATTGATTGAACAATCATTGGTTGAATAGCCGGGTGATAATATTTGTTTAGGTAATGATTTACATTAATTTTATTATGAATTATAGAACCGCTAGTTACCCGATTGCTTGTTCTGATTTCGACGGAAAAGGGCGCGTGTCTAACATCCTCGGTCGGCTATTCTTCAACATCCAAACCGTAGTTTGGATCCTACAGTAACCTTAAATTCTGTTTTGATATTTGTTGTCCCACCGAAACCATTTTTGTAAGTTTTGATCGACTTACATCTTCACAACTAAAGCGACTACGAAGGATGAAAGAAAGCATGTACAAGGAGAAGAACTCCAATGAAGTTCGTAAACTAAATGGTCTGATAAACTTAGAGATTAGACGTCTCAACTGTATGTTTACTCAAAAGCTCTTATCTTGCAAAAACTCTCCAAGTATGTGGAAATTCTTTAAAGAACTTACAGGTGACAGAAAGTTTAGAATTGACAACCAGCTGAATGTTAGTGACTTAAATAAGTCTTTTGTACGTCAGTCATCTGATGTGATGCTCCCTCTATCCACGGGTTTAAAAACTAGCTGTGTTCCTACTTTCACTGAAACTGATGTACGAGGATGTCTCCAGTCGCTTAATTCATCTCGATGTTTGGGACCTGATGGTATCCCAAACATCCTTTTTAAAAAATGTGCTGACGTTCTGTGTCATCCGTTCACAAATATATTTAACAGATCCTTCTCATCTAATCTCATACCGAAAATGTGGAGAAAGATGAAGATAATTCCTGTACCCAAGAAAGCATTTGGTGATAAGAATGTAAAATTTAGACCTATTGCAATAACTTCACCCTTCCTCAAAACCATGGAAAAATTATTAATTCTTCCACTTCAGCCTGCGATAAAAGAGCATACTGACTCATACCAGTTTGCATACAGGCGCAAAAGAAGCACTTTAGATGCTGTTGCAGTTCTGCATCACAACATAGTGTTCAACTTAGAAAAGGGTAAGAAGTATGTTCGATGTACTTTTCTGGACTACACTTCAGCTTTTGACTCTATAGCAAGACAACGTTTACCTAACAAGTTAATCAGCGTCAACACTGACAGCTGGATAACCAACTGGCTATGTTCCTACCTCTCTAAAAGGGAACAATACACTGTGTTTGGAGGAAAGAGTTCAGAGTCTCTACTGTCTCATGAAGGTGTACCACAAGGAGCTGTTCTTTCACCTCTTCTATTCTCTTTTTTTCTGCATGATCTGTCATCTTCCACAGAAAACACTTTTGTGAAGTATGCGGATGACCTCACTGTATGTATGCCTATATCTTCATCTTTACATCCCATAGAAATGAATGAGTTTTTGCCTCATATTGATTGTTGGTCTGTTGGTAATGGTCTCATACTTAATCCGTCTAAATGTCAAGCTGTTAACTTTAACATGAGACATAAACGGAATATAAACACTATTTTGAGATCCCATAGTGCTTGTACCATCGGAGACTCTTTGATAAACTCAGTGTCGAAGGTCAATTATCTTGGTGTCACCTTTTCCTCTGATCTGTCTTGGACTTCACACGTTTTATCGTTATCAAAGAAGGTTTTCCGTCTGACCTACTACATAAAGAGATTGCATGCTCTTGGAATTACTCGTCATTTACTCTTACAATTGGTCGGTTCTTGCATACTACCTATTATTCTTTACTGTTCTCCATTATTCTTTCCCGGGCTTTTGAGAAAAGACTTTGCTGTATTGCGAAGAATGCTGAAGGCAGTTAGCAAGGTGTGTGGTGAATCTTTCGAGGTCATAATTAATACGGTTGTGGATATACATTTAAAATCATGCAAACTCCTGGCAGGTGTCATTTTATCAGATACTAGCCATCCCCTTCACTCTTATCTTTCTCCTTGTATATCTTCTGGTAGAACGAGACGTAATTACATTAAAATCCATGCACGTAAGCAAAAGTACAAATGTTCTATAATACCTTATCTAGCAAATATACTCTGTGACGAACAGGTTGTTAGAGTTAATCTAGCCAATAACCTGCATTCTTCACATCACTTTAATTTTAAATGTTGTAAAGTTTTTCAGATTTTTTTTTATTTTAAAACAAACTTTTTTTGTCCTTGTTACTATTTTTTGTTTGCATAAGTAACATGTTGAAATACCCTGTGTTGAAAATTCTATATTGTACCAAAATATAATATTGAATAAAGCCATTAATAATAATAATAAAAATTAATAACTGTCGGGCTCGTTATATTCTTGTTCTGTCTAGATATTAGGCGGTCCATAATAAAGTGCCTCATTGGTGGGCGAGAGTTCAAGGAAATGTTGAGGCTCTTTAGAGTCTAGAAATAGGGTTATTAGCTTTTTGAATCTGGCAAATGTATCACAGTTACGGATAGGCATTGGCAACCTGTTCCTTAATAAACTATACCGTGCAGTAAAAAAACTTACAACGCATTTGTTTTTGGTGTTTTACGGTAAGTAGTGTATATGCGTTGTCTCTAAGTCTATAGGCTGGGTCGTGAGTCATAGTCGAACAGGAGGTCAGAAAGAGGAGCCCATATATCGCATTGTAGAGAAATATTAAACCGTGCCATAAAGGTTCTAAAGAGAGGTGCTTACATCTATCTGTGTTATCGAGAATCGAGTTACATTCTAGCAGTTGGCGTGTGAAACGTCTTTGAATATCTTCTACTCTTACCTTGTCTGTGATATTCATATTAGAGAAAACAAAAGAGCAGTATTCAAGGGAGGCCCGTACACATTTTGTACGGAGTAAGCTTAGCCTTTGTTGTGCAAAATCTCTCATTATGAAATCAATAAGCCGTCTAGATTTATAAATAATAGAGGAGGCATGTTCTTCAAAGTTCAGGCTTCCTGTGTAATTAATTCCTAAATCGTGCACTGATTCGAATGTTTCAACCCTACTTTTGTTTAAGTGAATTTGCGGTTTATAGGGATGCTTTTCAACGTGCATGATCCTGCATTTGTTGAGGGTAAATGGCAAGTGACATTTTTCACTCAAGGTAGTTGAGTTATTGAGGTCATTTTGGATTTGGGGACACTCAATTAGTGTCTCAGGCTTATAGCTGTATACTATTTTGAGATAACCAGTATATAAGTATGGTTGGTCGTATCGTTGTGAAAATTGTTTCATATTATTGGTGACGATCTCACCTATCAGACGAAACAAAGAAAATTTTAAAATTGTTGGTGGAAGTGCCTGTTTCGCAATATCTCCGGAATGGTTGGTCGTATCGTTGTGAAAATTGTTTCATATTATTGGTGACGATCTCACCTATCAGACGAAACAAAGAAAATTTTAAAATTGTTGGTGGAAGTGCCTGTTTCGCAATATCTCCGGAATGGTTGGTCGTATCGTTGTGAAAATTGTTTCATATTATTGGTGACGATCTCACCTATCAGACGAAACAAAGAAAATTTTAAAATTGTTGGTGGAAGTGCCTGTTTCGCAATATCTCCGGAATGGTTGGTCGTATCGTTGTGAAAATTGTTTCATATTATTGGTGACGATCTCACCTATCAGACGAAACAAAGAAAAATTTAAAATTGTTGGTGGAAGTGCCTGTTTCGCAATATCTCCGGAATGGTTGGTCGTATCGTTGTGAAAATTGTTTCATATTATTGGTGACGATCTCACCTATCAGACGAAACAAAGAAAATTTTAAAATTGTTGGTGAAAGTGCCTGTTTCGCAATATCTCCGGAATGGTTGGTCGTATCGTTGTGAAAATTGTTTCATATTATTGGTGACGATCTCACCTATCAGACGAAACAAAGAAAATTTTAAAATTGTTGGTGGAAGTGCCTGTTTCGCAATATCTCCGGAATGGTTGGTCGTATCGTTGTGAAAATTGTTTCATATTATTGGTGACGATCTCACCTATCAGACGAAACAAAGAAAATTTTAAAATTGTTGGTGGAAGTGCCTGTTTCGCAATATCTCCGGAATGGTTGGTCGTATCGTTGTGAAAATTGTTTCATATTATTGGTGACGATCTCACCTATCAGACGGAACAAAGAAAATTTTAAAATTGTTGGTGGAAGTGCCTGTTTCGCAATATCTCCGGAATGGTTGGTCGTATCGTTGTGAAAATTGTTTCATATTATTGGTGACGATCTCACCTATCAGACGAAACAAAGAAAATTTTAAAATTGTTGGTGGAAGTGCCTGTTTCGCAATATCTCCGGAATGGTTGGTCGTATCGTTGTGAAAATTGTTTCATATTATTGGTGACGATCTCACCTATCAGACGAAACAAAGAAAATTTTAAAATTGTTGGTGGAAGTGCCTGTTTCGCAATATCTCCGGAATGGTTGGTCGTATCGTTGTGAAAATTGTTTCATATTATTGGTGACGATCTCACCTATCAGACGAAACAAAGAAAATTTTAAAATTGTTGGTGGAAGTGCCTGTTTCGCAATATCTCCGGAATGGTTGGTCGTATCGTTGTGAAAATTGTTTCATATTATTGGTGACGATCTCACCTATCAGACGAAACAAAGAAAATTTTAAAATTGTTGGTGGAAGTGCCTGTTTCGCAATATCTCCGGAATGGTTGGTCGTATCGTTGTGAAAATTGTTTCATATTATTGGTGACGATCTCACCTATCAGACGAAACAAAGAAAATTTTAAAATTGTTGGTGGAAGTGCCTGTTTCGCAATATCTCCGGAATGGTTGGTCGTATCGTTGTGAAAATTGTTTCATATTATTGGTGACGATCTCACCTATCAGACGAAACAAAGAAAATTTTAAAATTGTTGGTGGAAGTGCCTGTTTCGCAATATCTCCGGAATGGTTGGTCGTATCGTTGTGAAAATTGTTTCATATTATTGGTGACGATCTCACCTATCAGACAAAACAAAGAAAATTTTAAAATTGTTGGTGGAAGTGCCTGTTTCGCAATATCTCCGGAATGGTTGGTCGTATCGTTGTGAAAATTGTGTCATATTATTGGTGACGATCTCACCTATCAGACGAAACAAAGAAAATTTTAAAATTGTTGGTGGAAGTGCCTGTTTCGCAATATCTCCGGAATGGTTGGTCGTATCGTTGTGAAAATTGTTTCATATTATTGGTGACGATCTCACCTATCAGCCGAAACAAAGAAAATTTTAAAATTGTTGGTGGAAGTGCCTGTTTCGCAATATCTCCGGAATGGTTGGTCGTATCGTTGTGAAAATTGTTTCATATTATTGGTGACGATCTCACCTATCAGACGAAACAAAGAAAATTTTAAAATTGTTGGTGGAAGTGCCTGTTTCGCAATATCTCCGGAATGGTTGGTCGTATCGTTGTGAAAATTGTTTCATATTATTGGTGACGATCTCACCTATCAGACGAAACAAAGAAAATTTTAAAATTCTTGGTGGAAGTGCCTGTTTCGCAATATCTCCGGAATGGTTGGTCGTATCGTTGTGAAAATTGTTTCATATTATTGGTGACGATCTCACCTATCAGATGAAACAAAGAAAATTTTAAAATTGTTGGTGGAAGTGCCTGTTTCGCAATATCTCCGGAATGGTTGGTCGTATCGTTGTGAAAATTGTTTCATATTATTGGTGACGATCTCACCTATCAGACGAAACAAAGAAAATTTTAAAATTGTTGGTGGAAGTGCCTGTTTCGCAATATCTCCGGAATGGTTGGTCGTATCGTTGTGAAAATTGTTTCATATTATTGGTGACGATCTCACCTATCAGACGAAACAAAGAAAATTTTAAAATTGTTGGTGGAAGTGCCTGTTTCGCAATATCTCCGGAATGGTTGGTCGTATCGTTGTGAAAATTGTTTCATATTATTGGTGACGATCTCACCTATCAGACGAAACAAAGAAAATTTTAAAATTGTTGGTGGAAGTGCCTGTTTCGCAATATCTCCGGAATGGTTGGTCGTATCGTTGTGAAAATTGTTTCATATTATTGGTGACGATCTCACCTATCAGACGAAACAAAGAAAATTTTAAAATTGTTGGTGGAAGTGCCTGTTTCGCAATATCTCCGGAATGGTTGGTCGTATCGTTGTGAAAATTGTTTCATATTATTGGTGACGATCTCACCTATCAGACGAAACAAAGAAAATTTTAAAATTGTTGGTGGAAGTGCCTGTTTCGCAATATCTCCGGAATGGTTGGTCGTATCGTTGTGAAAATTGTTTCATATTATTGGTGACGATCTCACCTATCAGACGAAACAAAGAAAATTTTAAAATTGTTGGTGGAAGTGCCTGTTTCGCAATATCTCCGGAATGGTTGGTCGTATCGTTGTGAAAATTGTTTCATATTATTGGTGACGATCTCACCTATCAGACGAAACAAAGAAAATTTTAAAATTGTTGGTGGAAGTGCCTGTTTCGCAATATCTCCGGAATGGTTGGTCGTATCGTTGTGAAAATTGTTTCATATTATTGGTGACGATCTCACCTATCAGACGAAACAAAGAAAATTTGAAAATTGTTGGTGGAAGTGCCTGTTTCGCAATATCTCCGGAATGGTTGGTCGTATCGTTGTGAAAATTGTTTCATATTATTGGTGACGATCTCACCTATCAGACGAAACAAAGAAAATTTTAAAATTGTTGGTGGAAGTGCCTGTTTCGCAATATCTCCGGAATGGTTGGTCGTATCGTTGTGAAAATTGTTTCATATTATTGGTGACGATCTCACCTATCAGACGAAACAAAGAAAATTTTAAAATTGTTGGTGGAAGTGCCTGTTTCGCAATATCTCCGGAATGGTTGGTCGTATCGTTGTGAAAATTGTTTCATATTATTGGTGACGATCTCACCTATCAGACAAAACAAAGAAAATTTTAAAATTGTTGGTGGAAGTGCCTGTTTCGCAATATCTCCGGAATGGTTGGTCGTATCGTTGTGAAAATTGTTTCATATTATTGGTGACGATCTCACCTATCAGACGAAACAAAGAAAATTTTAAAATTGTTGGTGGAAGTGCCTGTTTCGCAATATCTCCGGAATGGTTGGTCGTATCGTTGTGAAAATTGTTTCATATTATTGGTGACGATCTCACCTATCAGACGAAACAAAGAAAATTTTAAAATTGTTGGTGGAAGTGCCTGTTTCGCAATATCTCCGGAATGGTTGGTCGTATCGTTGTGAAAATTGTTTCATATTATTGGTGACGATCTCACCTATCAGACGAAACAAAGAAAATTTTAAAATTGTTGGTGGAAGTGCCTGTTTCGCAATATCTCCGGAATGGTTGGTCGTATCGTTGTGAAAATTGTTTCATATTATTGGTGACGATCTCACCTATCAGACGAAACAAAGAAAATTTTAAAATTGTTGGTGGAAGTGCCTGTTTTGCAATATCTCCGGAATGGTTGGTCGTATCGTTGTGAAAATTGTTTCATGTTATTGGTGACTATCTCACCTATCAGACGAAACAAAGAAAATTTTAAAATTGTTGGTGGAAGTGCCTGTTTCGCAATATCTCCGGAATGGTTGGTCGTATCGTTGTGAAAATTGTTTCATATTATTGGTGACGATCTCACCTATCAGACAAAACAAAGAAAATTTTAAAATTGTTGGTGGAAGTGCCTGTTTCGCAATATCTCCGGAATGGTTGGTCGTATCGTTGTGAAAATTGTTTCATATTATTGGTGACGATCTCACCTATCAGACGAAACAAAGAAAATTTTAAAATTGTTGGTGGAAGTGCCTGTTTCGCAATATCTCCGGAATGGTTGGTCGTATCGTTGTGAAAATTGTTTCATATTATTGGTGACGATCTCACCTATCAGACGAAACAAAGAAAATTTTAAAATTGTTGGTGGAAGTGCCTGTTTCGCAATATCTCCGGAATGGTTGGTCGTATCGTTGTGAAAATTGTTTCATATTATTGGTGACGATCTCACCTATCAGACGAAACAAAGAAAATTTTAAAATTGTTGGTGGAAGTGCCTGTTTCGCAATATCTCCGGAATGGTTGGTCGTATCGTTGTGAAAATTGTTTCATATTATTGGTGACGATCTCACCTATCAGACGAAACAAAGAAAATTTTAAAATTGTTGGTGGAAGTGCCTGTTTCGCAATATCTCCGGAATGGTTGGTCGTATCGTTGTGAAAATTGTTTCATATTATTGGTGACGATCTCACCTATCAGACGAAACAAAGAAAATTTTAAAATTGTTGGTGGAAGTGCCTGTTTCGCAATATCTCCGGAATGGTTGGTCGTATCGTTGTGAAAATTGTTTCATATTGTTGGTGACGATCTCACCTATCAGACGAAACAAAGAAAATTTTAAAATTGTTGGTGGAAGTGCCTGTTTCGCAATATCTCCGGAATGGTTGGTCGTATCGTTGTGAAAATTGTTTCATATTATTGGTGACGATCTCACCTATCAGACGAAACAAAGAAAATTTTAAAATTGTTGGTGGAAGTGCCTGTTTCGCAATATCTCCGGAATGGTTGGTCGTATCGTTGTGAAAATTGTTTCATATTATTGGTGACGATCTCACCTATCAGACGAAACAAAGAAAATTTTAAAATTGTTGGTGGAAGTGCCTGTTTCGCAATATCTCCGGAATGGTTGGTCGTATCGTTGTGAAAATTGTTTCATATTATTGGTGACGATCTCACCTATCAGATGAAACAAAGAAAATTTTAAAATTCTTGGTGGAAGTGCCTGTTTCGCAATATCTCCGGAATGGTTGGTCGTATCGTTGTGAAAATTGTTTCATATTATTGGTGACGATCTCACCTATCAGACGAAACAAAGAATATTTTAAAATTGTTGGTGGAAGTGCCTGTTTCGCAATATCTCCGGAATGGTTGGTCGTATCGTTGTGAAAATTGTTTCATATTATTGGTGACGATCTCACCTATCAGACGAAACAAAGAAAATTTTAAAATTGTTGGTGGAAGTGCCTGTTTCGCAATATCTCCGGAATGGTTGGTCGTATCGTTGTGAAAATTGTTTCATATTATTGATGACGATCTCACCTATCAGACGAAACAAAGAAAATTTTAAAATTGTTGGTGGAAGTGCCTGTTTCGCAATATCTCCGGAATGGTTGGTCGTATCGTTGTGAAAATTGTTTCATATTATTGGTGACGATCTCACCTATCAGACGAAACAAAGAAAATTTTAAAATTGTTGGTGGAAGTGCCTGTTTCGCAATATCTCCGGAATGGTTGGTCGTATCGTTGTGAAAATTGTTTCATATTATTGGTGACGATCTCACCTATCAGACGAAACAAAGAAAATTTTAAAATTGTTGGTGGAAGTGCCTGTTTCGCAATATCTCCGGAATGGTTGGTCGTATCGTTGTGAAAATTGTTTCATATTATTGGTGACGATCTCACCTATCAGACGAAACAAAGAAAATTTTAAAATTGTTGGTGGAAGTGCCTGTTTCGCAATATCTCCGGAATGGTTGGTCGTATCGTTGTGAAAATTGTTTCATATTATTGGTGACGATCTCACCTATCAGACGAAACAAAGAAAATTTTAAAATTGTTGGTGGAAGTGCCTGTTTCGCAATATCTCCGGAATGGTTGGTCGTATCGTTGTGAAAATTGTTTCATATTATTGGTGACGATCTCACCTATCAGACGAAACAAAGAAAATTTTAAAATTGTTGGTGGAAGTGCCTGTTTCGCAATATCTCCGGAATGGTTGGTCGTATCGTTGTGAAAATTGTTTCATGTTATTGGTGACTATCTCACCTATCAGATGAAACAAAGAAAATTTTAAAATTCTTGGTGGAAGTGCCTGTTTCGCAATATCTCCGGAATGGTTGGTCGTATCGTTGTGAAAATTGTTTCATATTATTGGTGACGATCTCACCTATCAGACGAAACAAAGAAAATTTTAAAATTGTTGGTGGAAGTGCCTGTTTCGCAATATCTCCGGAATGGTTGGTCGTATCGTTGTGAAAATTGTTTCATATTATTGGTGACGATCTCACCTATCAGACGAAACAAAGAAAATTTTAAAATTGTTGGTGGAAGTGCCTGTTTCGCAATATCTCCGGAATGGTTGGTCGTATCGTTGTGAAAATTGTTTCATATTATTGGTGACGATCTCACCTATCAGACGAAACAAAGAAAATTTTAAAATTGTTGGTGGAAGTGCCTGTTTCGCAATATCTCCGGAATGGTTGGTCGTATCGTTGTGAAAATTGTTTCATATTATTGGTGACGATCTCACCTATCAGACGAAACAAAGAAAATTTTAAAATTCTTGGTGGAAGTGCCTGTTTCGCAATATCTCCGGAATGGTTGGTCGTATCGTTGTGAAAATTGTTTCATGTTATTGGTGACTATCTCACCTATCAGATGAAACAAAGAAAATTTTAAAATTCTTGGTGGAAGTGCCTGTTTCGCAATATCTCCGGAATGGTTGGTCGTATCGTTGTGAAAATTGTTTCATATTATTGGTGACGATCTCACCTATCAGACGAAACAAAGAAAATTTGAAAATTGTTGGTGGAAGTGCCTGTTTCGCAATATCTCCGGAATGGTTGGTCGTATCGTTGTGAAAATTGTTTCATGTTATTGGTGACTATCTCACCTATCAGATGAAACAAAGAAAATTTTAAAATTCTTGGTGGAAGTGCCTGTTTCGCAATATCTCCGGAATGGTTGGTCGTATCGTTGTGAAAATTGTTTCATATTATTGGTGACGATCTCACCTATCAGACGAAACAAAGAAAATTTTAAAATTGTTGGTGGAAGTGCCTGTTTCGCAATATCTCCGGAATGGTTGGTCGTATCGTTGTGAAAATTGTTTCATATTATTGGTGACGATCTCACCTATCAGACGAAACAAAGAAAATTTTAAAATTGTTGGTGGAAGTGCTTGTTTCGCAATATCTCCGGAATGGTTGGTCGTATCGTTGTGAAAATTGTTTCATATTATTGGTGACGATCTCACCTATCAGACGAAACAAAGAAAATTTTAAAATTGTTGGTGGAAGTGCCTGTTTCGCAATATCTCCGGAATGGTTGGTCGTATCGTTGTGAAAATTGTTTCATATTATTGGTGACGATCTCACCTATCAGACGAAACAAAGAAAATTTGAAAATTGTTGGTGGAAGTGCCTGTTTCGCAATATCTCCGGAATGGTTGGTCGTATCGTTGTGAAAATTGTTTCATGTTATTGGTGACTATCTCACCTATCAGATGAAACAAAGAAAATTTTAAAATTCTTGGTGGAAGTGCCTGTTTCGCAATATCTCCGGAATGGTTGGTCGTATCGTTGTGAAAATTGTTTCATGTTATTGGTGACTATCTCACCTATCAGATGAAACAAAGAAAATTTTAAAATTCTTGGTGGAAGTGCCTGTTTCGCAATATCTCCGGAATGGTTGGTCGTATCGTTGTGAAAATTGTTTCATATTATTGGTGACGATCTCACCTATCAGACGAAACAAAGAAAATTTTAAAATTGTTGGTGGAAGTGCCTGTTTCGCAATATCTCCGGAATGGTTGGTCGTATCGTTGTGAAAATTGTTTCATATTATTGGTGACGATCTCACCTATCAGACGAAACAAAGAAAATTTTAAAATTGTTGGTGGAAGTGCCTGTTTCGCAATATCTCCGGAATGGTTGGTCGTATCGTTGTGAAAATTGTTTCATATTATTGGTGACGATCTCACCTATCAGACAAAACAAAGAAAATTTTAAAATTGTTGGTGGAAGTGCCTGTTTCGCAATATCTCCGGAATGGTTGGTCGTATCGTTGTGAAAATTGTTTCATATTATTGGTGACGATCTCACCTATCAGACGAAACAAAGAAAATTTTAAAATTGTTGGTGGAAGTGCCTGTTTCGCAATATCTCCGGAATGGTTGGTCGTATCGTTGTGAAAATTGTTTCATATTATTGGTGACGATCTCACCTATCAGACGAAACAAAGAAAATTTTAAAATTGTTGGTGGAAGTGCCTGTTTCGCAATATCTCCGGAATGGTTGGTCGTATCGTTGTGAAAATTGTTTCATATTATTGGTGACGATCTCACCTATCAGACGAAACAAAGAAAATTTTAAAATTGTTGGTGGAAGTGCCTGTTTCGCAATATCTCCGGAATGGTTGGTCGTATCGTTGTGAAAATTGTTTCATATTATTGGTGACGATCTCACCTATCAGACGAAACAAAGAAAATTTTAAAATTGTTGGTGGAAGTGCCTGTTTCGCAATATCTCCGGAATGGTTGGTCGTATCGTTGTGAAAATTGTTTCATATTATTGGTGACGATCTCACCTATCAGACGAAACAAAGAAAATTTTAAAATTGTTGGTGGAAGTGCCTGTTTCGCAATATCTCCGGAATGGTTGGTCGTATCGTTGTGAAAATTGTTTCATATTATTGGTGACGATCTCACCTATCAGATGAAACAAAGAAAATTTTAAAATTCTTGGTGGAAGTGCCTGTTTCGCAATATCTCCGGAATGGTTGGTCGTATCGTTGTGAAAATTGTTTCATATTATTGGTGACGATCTCACCTATCAGACAAAACAAAGAAAATTTTAAAATTCTTGGTGGAAGTGCCTGTTTCGCAATATCTCCGGAATGGTTGGTCGTATCGTTGTGAAAATTGTTTCATATTATTGGTGACGATCTCACCTATCAGACGAAACAAAGAAAATTTTAAAATTGTTGGTGGAAGTGCCTGTTTCGCAATATCTCCGGAATGGTTGGTCGTATCGTTGTGAAAATTGTTTCATATTATTGGTGACGATCTCACCTATCAGACGAAACAAAGAAAATTTTAAAATTGTTGGTGGAAGTGCCTGTTTCGCAATATCTCCGGAATGGTTGGTCGTATCGTTGTGAAAATTGTTTCATATTATTGGTGACGATCTCACCTATCAGACGAAACAAAGAAAATTTTAAAATTGTTTGTGGAAGTGCCTGTTTCGCAATATCTCCGGAATGGTTGGTCGTATCGTTGTGAAAATTGTTTCATATTATTGGTGACGATCTCACCTATCAGACGAAACAAAGAAAATTTTAAAATTGTTGGTGGAAGTGCCTGTTTCGCAATATCTCCGGAATGGTTGGTCGTATCGTTGTGAAAATTGTTTCATATTATTGGTGACGATCTCACCTATCAGATGAAACAAAGAAAATTTTAAAATTCTTGGTGGAAGTGCCTGTTTCGCAATATCTCCGGAATGGTTGGTCGTATCGTTGTGAAAATTGTTTCATGTTATTGGTGACTATCTCACCTATCAGATGAAACAAAGAAAATTTTAAAATTCTTGGTGGAAGTGCCTGTTTCGCAATATCTCCGGAATGGTTGGTCGTATCGTTGTGAAAATTGTTTCATGTTATTGGTGACTATCTCACCTATCAGATGAAACAAAGAAAATTTTAAAATTCTTGGTGGAAGTGCCTGTTTCGCAATATCTCCGGAATGGTTGGTCGTATCGTTGTGAAAATTGTTTCATATTATTGGTGACGATCTCACCTATCAGATGAAACAAAGAAAATTTGAAAATTGTTGGTGGAAGTGCCTGTTTCGCAATATCTCCGGAATGGTTGGTCGTATCGTTGTGAAAATTGTTTCATATTATTGGTGACGATCTCACCTATCAGACGAAACAAAGAAAATTTTAAAATTGTTGGTGGAAGTGCCTGTTTCGCAATATCTCCGGAATGGTTGGTCGTATCGTTGTGAAAATTGTTTCATATTATTGGTGACGATCTCACCTATCAGACGAAACAAAGAAAATTTTAAAATTGTTGGTGGAAGTGCCTGTTTCGCAATATCTCCGGAATGGTTGGTCGTATCGTTGTGAAAATTGTTTCATATTATTGGTGACGATCTCACCTATCAGACGAAACAAAGAAAATTTTAAAATTGTTGGTGGAAGTGCCTGTTTCGCAATATCTCCGGAATGGTTGGTCGTATCGTTGTGAAAATTGTTTCATATTATTGGTGACGATCTCACCTATCAGACGAAACAAAGAAAATTTTAAAATTGTTGGTGGAAGTGCCTGTTTCGCAATATCTCCGGAATGGTTGGTCGTATCGTTGTGAAAATTGTTTCATATTATTGGTGACGATCTCACCTATCAGACGAAACAAAGAAAATTTTAAAATTGTTGGTGGAAGTGCCTGTTTCGCAATATCTCCGGAATGGTTGGTCGTATCGTTGTGAAAATTGTTTCATATTATTGGTGACGATCTCACCTATCAGACGAAACAAAGAAAATTTCAAAATTGTTGGTGGAAGTGCCTGTTTCGCAATATCTCCGGAATGGTTGGTCGTATCGTTGTGAAAATTGTTTCATATTATTGGTGACGATCTCACCTATCAGACGAAACAAAGAAAATTTTAAAATTGTTGGTGGAAGTGCCTGTTTCGCAATATCTCCGGAATGGTTGGTCGTATCGTTGTGAAAATTGTTTCATATTATTGGTGACGATCTCACCTATCAGACGAAACAAAGAAAATTTTAAAATTGTTGGTGGAAGTGCCTGTTTCGCAATATCTCCGGAATGGTTGGTCGTATCGTTGTGAAAATTGTTTCATATTATTGGTGACGATCTCACCTATCAGACGAAACAAAGAAAATTTTAAAATTGTTGGTGGAAGTGCCTGTTTCGCAATATCTCCGGAATGGTTGGTCGTATCGTTGTGAAAATTGTTTCATATTATTGGTGACGATCTCACCTATCAGACGAAACAAAGAAAATTTTAAAATTGTTGGTGGAAGTGCCTGTTTCGCAATATCTCCGGAATGGTTGGTCGTATCGTTGTGAAAATTGTTTCATATTATTGGTGACGATCTCACCTATCAGACGAAACAAAGAAAATTTTAAAATTGTTGGTGGAAGTGCCTGTTTCGCAATATCTCCGGAATGGTTGGTCGTATCGTTGTGAAAATTGTTTCATATTATTGGTGACGATCTCACCTATCAGACGAAACAAAGAAAATTTTAAAATTGTTGGTGGAAGTGCCTGTTTCGCAATATCTCCGGAATGGTTGGTCGTATCGTTGTGAAAATTGTTTCATATTATTGGTGACGATCTCACCTATCAGACGAAACAAAGAAAATTTTAAAATTGTTGGTGGAAGTGCCTGTTTCGCAATATCTCCGGAATGGTTGGTCGTATCGTTGTGAAAATTGTTTCATATTATTGGTGACGATCTCACCTATCAGACGAAACAAAGAAAATTTTAAAATTGTTGGTGGAAGTGCCTGTTTCGCAATATCTCCGGAATGGTTGGTCGTATCGTTGTGAAAATTGTTTCATATTATTGGTGACGATCTCACCTATCAGACGAAACAAAGAAAATTTTAAAATTGTTGGTGGAAGTGCCTGTTTCGCAATATCTCCGGAATGGTTGGTCGTATCGTTGTGAAAATTGTTTCATATTATTGGTGACGATCTCACCTATCAGACGAAACAAAGAAAATTTTAAAATTGTTGGTGGAAGTGCCTGTTTCGCAATATCTCCGGAATGGTTGGTCGTATCGTTGTGAAAATTGTTTCATATTATTGGTGACGATCTCACCTATCAGACGAAACAAAGAAAATTTTAAAATTCTTGGTGGAAGTGCCTGTTTCGCAATATCTCCGGAATGGTTGGTCGTATCGTTGTGAAAATTGTTTCATATTATTGGTGACGATCTCACCTATCAGATGAAACAAAGAAAATTTTAAAATTGTTGGTGGAAGTGCCTGTTTCGCAATATCTCCGGAATGGTTGGTCGTATCGTTGTGAAAATTGTTTCATATTATTGGTGACGATCTCACCTATCAGACGAAACAAAGAAAATTTTAAAATTGTTGGTGGAAGTGCCTGTTTCGCAATATCTCCGGAATGGTTGGTCGTATCGTTGTGAAAATTGTTTCATATTATTGGTGACGATCTCACCTATCAGACGAAACAAAGAAAATTTTAAAATTGTTGGTGGAAGTGCCTGTTTCGCAATATCTCCGGAATGGTTGGTCGTATCGTTGTGAAAATTGTTTCATATTATTGGTGACGATCTCACCTATCAGATGAAACAAAGAAAATTTTAAAATTCTTGGTGGAAGTGCCTGTTTCGCAATATCTCCGGAATGGTTGGTCGTATCGTTGTGAAAATTGTTTCATATTATTGATGACGATCTCACCTATCAGATGAAACAAAGAAAATTTTAAAATTCTTGGTGGAAGTGCCTGTTTCGCAATATCTCCGGAATGGTTGGTCGTATCGTTGTGAAAATTGTTTCATATTATTGGTGACGATCTCACCTATCAGACGAAACAAAGAAAATTTTAAAATTGTTGGTGGAAGTGCCTGTTTCGCAATATCTCCGGAATGGTTGGTCGTATCGTTGTGAAAATTGTTTCATATTATTGGTGACGATCTCACCTATCAGACGAAACAAAGAAAATTTTAAAATTGTTGGTGGAAGTGCCTGTTTCGCAATATCTCCGGAATGGTTGGTCGTATCGTTGTGAAAATTGTTTCATATTATTGGTGACGATCTCACCTATCAGACGAAACAAAGAAAATTTTAAAATTGTTGGTGGAAGTGCCTGTTTCGCAATATCTCCGGAATGGTTGGTCGTATCGTTGTGAAAATTGTTTCATATTATTGGTGACGATCTCACCTATCAGACGAAACAAAGAAAATTTTAAAATTGTTGGTGGAAGTGCCTGTTTCGCAATATCTCCGGAATGGTTGGTCGTATCGTTGTGAAAATTGTTTCATATTATTGGTGACGATCTCACCCATCAGACGAAACAAAGAAAATTTTAAAATTGTTGGTGGAAGTGCCTGTTTCGCAATATCTCCGGAATGGTTGGTCGTATCGTTGTGAAAATTGTTTCATATTATTGGTGACGATCTCACCTATCAGATGAAACAAAGAAAATTTTAAAATTCTTGGTGGAAGTGCCTGTTTCGCAATATCTCCGGAATGGTTGGTCGTATCGTTGTGAAAATTGTTTCATATTATTGGTGACGATCTCACCTATCAGACGAAACAAAGAAAATTTTAAAATTGTTGGTGGAAGTGCCTGTTTCGCAATATCTCCGGAATGGTTGGTCGTATCGTTGTGAAAATTGTTTCATATTATTGGTGACGATCTCACCTATCAGACGAAACAAAGAAAATTTTAAAATTGTTGGTGGAAGTGCCTGTTTCGCAATATCTCCGGAATGGTTGGTCGTATCGTTGTGAAAATTGTTTCATATTATTGGTGACGATCTCACCTATCAGACGAAACAAAGAAAATTTTAAAATTGTTGGTGGAAGTGCCTGTTTCGCAATATCTCCGGAATGGTTGGTCGTATCGTTGTGAAAATTGTTTCATATTATTGGTGACGATCTCACCTATCAGACGAAACAAAGAAAATTTTAAAATTGTTGGTGGAAGTGCCTGTTTCGCAATATCTCCGGAATGGTTGGTCGTATCGTTGTGAAAATTGTTTCATATTATTGGTGACGATCTCACCTATCAGACGAAACAAAGAAAATTTTAAAATTGTTGGTGGAAGTGCCTGTTTCGCAATATCTCCGGAATGGTTGGTCGTATCGTTGTGAAAATTGTTTCATATTATTGGTGACGATCTCACCTATCAGACGAAACAAAGAAAATTTTAAAATTGTTGGTGGAAGTGCCTGTTTCGCAATATCTCCGGAATGGTTGGTCGTATCGTTGTGAAAATTGTTTCATATTATTGGTGACGATCTCACCTATCAGACGAAACAAAGAAAATTTTAAAATTGTTGGTGGAAGTGCCTGTTTCGCAATATCTCCGGAATGGTTGGTCGTATCGTTGTGAAAATTGTTTCATATTATTGGTGACGATCTCACCTATCAGACGAAACAAAGAAAATTTTAAAATTGTTGGTGGAAGTGCCTGTTTCGCAATATCTCCGGAATGGTTGGTCGTATCGTTGTGAAAATTGTTTCATATTATTGGTGACGATCTCACCTATCAGACGAAACAAAGAAAATTTTAAAATTGTTGGTGGAAGTGCCTGTTTCGCAATATCTCCGGAATGGTTGGTCGTATCGTTGTGAAAATTGTTTCATATTATTGGTGACGATCTCACCTATCAGACGAAACAAAGAAAATTTTAAAATTGTTGGTGGAAGTGCCTGTTTCGCAATATCTCCGGAATGGTTGGTCGTATCGTTGTGAAAATTGTTTCATATTATTGGTGACGATCTCACCTATCAGACGAAACAAAGAAAATTTTAAAATTGTTGGTGGAAGTGCCTGTTTCGCAATATCTCCGGAATGGTTGGTCGTATCGTTGTGAAAATTGTTTCATATTATTGGTGACGATCTCACCTATCAGACGAAACAAAGAAAATTTTAAAATTGTTGGTGGAAGTGCCTGTTTCGCAATATCTCCGGAATGGTTGGTCGTATCGTTGTGAAAATTGTTTCATATTATTGGTGACGATCTCACCTATCAGACGAAACAAAGAAAATTTTAAAATTGTTGGTGGAAGTGCCTGTTTCGCAATATCTCCGGAATGGATGGTCGTATCGTTGTGAAAATTGTTTCATATTATTGGTGACGATCTCACCTATCAGACGAAACAAAGAAAATTTTAAAATTGTTGGTGGAAGTGCCTGTTTCGCAATATCTCCGGAATGGTTGGTCGTATCGTTGTGAAAATTGTTTCATATTATTGGTGACGATCTCACCTATCAGACGAAACAAAGAAAATTTTAAAATTGTTGGTGGAAGTGCCTGTTTCGCAATATCTCCGGAATGGTTGGTCGTATCGTTGTGAAAATTGTTTCATATTATTGGTGACGATCTCACCTATCAGACGAAACAAAGAAAATTTTAAAATTGTTGGTGGAAGTGCCTGTTTCGCAATATCTCCGGAATGGTTGGTCGTATCGTTGTGAAAATTGTTTCATATTATTGGTGACGATCTCACCTATCAGACGAAGCAAAGAAAATTTTAAAATTGTTGGTGGAAGTGCCTGTTTCGCAATATCTCCGGAATGGTTGGTCGTATCGTTGTGAAAATTGTTACATATTATTGGTGACGATCTCACCTATCAGACGAAACAAAGAAAATTTTAAAATTGTTGGTGGAAGTGCCTGTTTCGCAATATCTCCGGAATGGTTGGTCGTATCGTTGTGAAAATTGTTTCATATTATTGGTGACGATCTCACCTATCAGACGAAACAAAGAAAATTTTAAAATTGTTGGTGGAAGTGCCTGTTTCGCAATATCTCCGGAATGGTTGGTCGTATCGTTGTGAAAATTGTTTCATATTATTGGTGACGATCTCACCTATCAGACGAAACAAAGAAAATTTTAAAATTGTTGGTGGAAGTGCCTGTTTCGCAATATCTCCGGAATGGTTGGTCGTATCGTTGTGAAAATTGTTTCATATTATTGGTGACGATCTCACCTATCAGACGAAACAAAGAAAATTTTAAAATTGTTGGTGGAAGTGCCTGTTTCGCAATATCTCCGGAATGGTTGGTCGTATCGTTGTGAAAATTGTTTCATATTATTGGTGACGATCTCACCTATCAGACGAAACAAAGAAAATTTTAAAATTGTTGGTGGAAGTGCCTGTTTCGCAATATCTCCGGAATGGTTGGTCGTATCGTTGTGAAAATTGTTTCATATTATTGGTGACGATCTCACCTATCAGACGAAACAAAGAAAATTTTAAAATTGTTGGTGGAAGTGCCTGTTTCGCAATATCTCCGGAATGGTTGGTCGTATCGTTGTGAAAATTGTTTCATATTATTGGTGACGATCTCACCTATCAGACGAAACAAAGAAAATTTTAAAATTGTTGGTGGAAGTGCCTGTTTCGCAATATCTCCGGAATGGTTGGTCGTATCGTTGTGAAAATTGTTTCATATTATTGGTGACGATCTCACCTATCAGACGAAACAAAGAAAATTTTAAAATTGTTGGTGGAAGTGCCTGTTTCGCAATATCTCCGGAATGGTTGGTCGTATCGTTGTGAAAATTGTTTCATATTATTGGTGACGATCTCACCTATCAGACGAAACAAAGAAAATTTTAAAATTGTTGGTGGAAGTGCCTGTTTCGCAATATCTCCGGAATGGTTGGTCGTATCGTTGTGAAAATTGTTTCATATTATTGGTGACGATCTCACCTATCAGACGAAACAAAGAAAATTTTAAAATTGTTGGTGGAAGTGCCTGTTTCGCAATATCTCCGGAATGGTTGGTCGTATCGTTGTGAAAATTGTTTCATATTATTGGTGACGATCTCACCTATCAGACGAAACAAAGAAAATTTTAAAATTGTTGGTGGAAGTGCCTGTTTCGCAATATCTCCGGAATGGTTGGTCGTATCGTTGTGAAAATTGTTTCATATTATTGGTGACGATCTCACCTATCAGACGAAACAAAGAAAATTTTAAAATTGTTGGTGGAAGTGCCTGTTTCGCAATATCTCCGGAATGGTTGGTCGTATCGTTGTGAAAATTGTTTCATATTATTGGTGACGATCTCACCTATCAGACGAAACAAAGAAAATTTTAAAATTGTTGGTGGAAGTGCCTGTTTCGCAATATCTCCGGAATGGTTGGTCGTATCGTTGTGAAAATTGTTTCATATTATTGGTGACGATCTCACCTATCAGACGAAACAAAGAAAATTTTAAAATTGTTGGTGGAAGTGCCTGTTTCGCAATATCTCCGGAATGGTTGGTCGTATCGTTGTGAAAATTGTTTCATATTATTGGTGACGATCTCACCTATCAGACGAAACAAAGAAAATTTTAAAATTGTTGGTGGAAGTGCCTGTTTCGCAATATCTCCGGAATGGTTGGTCGTATCGTTGTGAAAATTGTTTCATATTATTGGTGACGATCTCACCTATCAGACGAAACAAAGAAAATTTTAAAATTGTTGGTGGAAGTGCCTGTTTCGCAATATCTCCGGAATGGTTGGTCGTATCGTTGTGAAAATTGTTTCATATTATTGGTGACGATCTCACCTATCAGATGAAACAAAGAAAATTTTAAAATTGTTGGTGGAAGTGCCTGTTTCGCAATATCTCCGGAATGGTTGGTCGTATCGTTGTGAAAATTGTTTCATATTATTGGTGACGATCTCACCTATCAGACGAAACAAAGAAAATTTTAAAATTGTTGGTGGAAGTGCCTGTTTCGCAATATCTCCGGAATGGTTGGTCGTATCGTTGTGAAAATTGTTTCATATTATTGGTGACGATCTCACCTATCAGACGAAACAAAGAAAATTTTAAAATTGTTGGTGGAAGTGCCTGTTTCGCAATATCTCCGGAATGGTTGGTCGTATCGTTGTGAAAATTGTTTCATATTATTGGTGACGATCTCACCTATCAGACGAAACAAAGAAAATTTTAAAATTGTTGGTGGAAGTGCCTGTTTCGCAATATCTCCGGAATGGTTGGTCGTATCGTTGTGAAAATTGTTTCATATTATTGGTGACGATCTCACCTATCAGACGAAACAAAGAAAATTTTAAAATTGTTGGTGGAAGTGCCTGTTTCGCAATATCTCCGGAATGGTTGGTCGTATCGTTGTGAAAATTGTTTCATATTATTGGTGACGATCTCACCTATCAGACGAAACAAAGAAAATTTTAAAATTGTTGGTGGAAGTGCCTGTTTCGCAATATCTCCGGAATGGTTGGTCGTATCGTTGTGAAAATTGTTTCATATTATTGGTGACGATCTCACCTATCAGACGAAACAAAGAAAATTTTAAAATTGTTGGTGGAAGTGCCTGTTTCGCAATATCTCCGGAATGGTTGGTCGTATCGTTGTGAAAATTGTTTCATATTATTGGTGACGATCTCACCTATCAGACGAAACAAAGAAAATTTTAAAATTGTTGGTGGAAGTGCCTGTTTCGCAATATCTCCGGAATGGTTGGTCGTATCGTTGTGAAAATTGTTTCATATTATTGGTGACGATCTCACCTATCAGATGAAACAAAGAAAATTTTAAAATTCTTGGTGGAAGTGCCTGTTTCGCAATATCTCCGGAATGGTTGGTCGTATCGTTGTGAAAATTGTTTCATATTATTGGTGACGATCTCACCTATCAGATGAAACAAAGAAAATTTTAAAATTCTTGGTGGAAGTGCCTGTTTCGCAATATCTCCGGAATGGTTGGTCGTATCGTTGTGAAAATTGTTTCATATTATTGGTGACGATCTCACCTATCAGACGAAACAAAGAAAATTTTAAAATTGTTGGTGGAAGTGCCTGTTTCGCAATATCTCCGGAATGGTTGGTCGTATCGTTGTGAAAATTGTTTCATATTATTGGTGACGATCTCACCTATCAGACGAAACAAAGAAAATTTTAAAATTGTTGGTGGAAGTGCCTGTTTCGCAATATCTCCGGAATGGTTGGTCGTATCGTTGTGAAAATTGTTTCATATTATTGGTGACGATCTCACCTATCAGACGAAACAAAGAAAATTTTAAAATTGTTGGTGGAAGTGCCTGTTTCGCAATATCTCCGGAATGGTTGGTCGTATCGTTGTGAAAATTGTTTCATATTATTGGTGACGATCTCACCTATCAGACGAAACAAAGAAAATTTTAAAATTGTTGGTGGAAGTGCCTGTTTCGCAATATCTCCGGAATGGTTGGTCGTATCGTTGTGAAAATTGTTTCATATTATTGGTGACGATCTCACCTATCAGACGAAACAAAGAAAATTTTAAAATTGTTGGTGGAAGTGCCTGTTTCGCAATATCTCCGGAATGGTTGGTCGTATCGTTGTGAAAATTGTTTCATATTATTGGTGACGATCTCACCTATCAGACGAAACAAAGAAAATTTTAAAATTGTTGGTGGAAGTGCCTGTTTCGCAATATCTCCGGAATGGTTGGTCGTATCGTTGTGAAAATTGTTTCATATTATTGGTGACGATCTCACCTATCAGACGAAACAAAGAAAATTTTAAAATTGTTGGTGGAAGTGCCTGTTTCGCAATATCTCCGGAATGGTTGGTCGTATCGTTGTGAAAATTGTTTCATATTATTGGTGACGATCTCACCTATCAGACGAAACAAAGAAAATTTTAAAATTGTTGGTGGAAGTGCCTGTTTCGCAATATCTCCGGAATGGTTGGTCGTATCGTTGTGAAAATTGTTTCATATTATTGGTGACGATCTCACCTATCAGACGAAACAAAGAAAATTTTAAAATTGTTGGTGGAAGTGCCTGTTTCGCAATATCTCCGGAATGGTTGGTCGTATCGTTGTGAAAATTGTTTCATATTATTGGTGACGATCTCACCTATCAGACGAAACAAAGAAAATTTTAAAATTGTTGGTGGAAGTGCCTGTTTCGCAATATCTCCGGAATGGTTGGTCGTATCGTTGTGAAAATTGTTTCATATTATTGGTGACGATCTCACCTATCAGACGAAACAAAGAAAATTTTAAAATTGTTGGTGGAAGTGCCTGTTTCGCAATATCTCCGGAATGGTTGGTCGTATCGTTGTGAAAATTGTTTCATATTATTGGTGACGATCTCACCTATCAGACGAAACAAAGAAAATTTTAAAATTGTTGGTGGAAGTGCCTGTTTCGCAATATCTCCGGAATGGTTGGTCGTATCGTTGTGAAAATTGTTTCATATTATTGGTGACGATCTCACCTATCAGACGAAACAAAGAAAATTTTAAAATTGTTGGTGGAAGTGCCTGTTTCGCAATATCTCCGGAATGGTTGGTCGTATCGTTGTGAAAATTGTTTCATATTATTGGTGACGATCTCACCTATCAGACGAAACAAAGAAAATTTTAAAATTGTTGGTGGAAGTGCCTGTTTCGCAATATCTCCGGAATGGTTGGTCGTATCGTTGTGAAAATTGTTTCATATTATTGGTGACGATCTCACCTATCAGACGAAACAAAGAAAATTTTAAAATTGTTGGTGGAAGTGCCTGTTTCGCAATATCTCCGGAATGGTTGGTCGTATCGTTGTGAAAATTGTTTCATATTATTGGTGACGATCTCACCTATCAGATGAAACAAAGAAAATTTTAAAATTGTTGGTGGAAGTGCCTGTTTCGCAATATCTCCGGAATGGTTGGTCGTATCGTTGTGAAAATTGTTTCATATTATTGGTGACGATCTCACCTATCAGACGAAACAAAGAAAATTTTAAAATTGTTGGTGGAAGTGCCTGTTTCGCAATATCTCCGGAATGGTTGGTCGTATCGTTGTGAAAATTGTTTCATATTATTGGTGACGATCTCACCTATCAGACGAAACAAAGAAAATTTTAAAATTGTTGGTGGAAGTGCCTGTTTCGCAATATCTCCGGAATGGTTGGTCGTATCGTTGTGAAAATTGTTTCATATTATTGGTGACGATCTCACCTATCAGACGAAACAAAGAAAATTTTAAAATTGTTGGTGGAAGTGCCTGTTTCGCAATATCTCCGGAATGGTTGGTCGTATCGTTGTGAAAATTGTTTCATATTATTGGTGACGATCTCACCTATCAGACGAAACAAAGAAAATTTTAAAATTGTTGGTGGAAGTGCCTGTTTCGCAATATCTCCGGAATGGTTGGTCGTATCGTTGTGAAAATTGTTTCATATTATTGGTGACGATCTCACCTATCAGACGAAACAAAGAAAATTTTAAAATTGTTGGTGGAAGTGCCTGTTTCGCAATATCTCCGGAATGGTTGGTCGTATCGTTGTGAAAATTGTTTCATATTATTGGTGACGATCTCACCTATCAGACGAAACAAAGAAAATTTTAAAATTGTTGGTGGAAGTGCCTGTTTCGCAATATCTCCGGAATGGTTGGTCGTATCGTTGTGAAAATTGTTTCATATTATTGGTGACGATCTCACCTATCAGACGAAACAAAGAAAATTTTAAAATTGTTGGTGGAAGTGCCTGTTTCGCAATATCTCCGGAATGGTTGGTCGTATCGTTGTGAAAATTGTTTCATATTATTGGTGACGATCTCACCTATCAGACGAAACAAAGAAAATTTTAAAATTGTTGGTGGAAGTGCCTGTTTCGCAATATCTCCGGAATGGTTGGTCGTATCGTTGTGAAAATTGTTTCATATTATTGGTGACGATCTCACCTATCAGACGAAACAAAGAAAATTTTAAAATTGTTGGTGGAAGTGCCTGTTTCGCAATATCTCCGGAATGGTTGGTCGTATCGTTGTGAAAATTGTTTCATATTATTGGTGACGATCTCACCTATCAGACGAAACAAAGAAAATTTTAAAATTGTTGGTGGAAGTGCCTGTTTCGCAATATCTCCGGAATGGTTGGTCGTATCGTTGTGAAAATTGTTTCATATTATTGGTGACGATCTCACCTATCAGACGAAACAAAGAAAATTTTAAAATTGTTGGTGGAAGTGCCTGTTTCGCAATATCTCCGGAATGGTTGGTCGTATCGTTGTGAAAATTGTTTCATATTATTGGTGACGATCTCACCTATCAGACGAAACAAAGAAAATTTTAAAATTGTTGGTGGAAGTGCCTGTTTCGCAATATCTCCGGAATGGTTGGTCGTATCGTTGTGAAAATTGTTTCATATTATTGGTGACGATCTCACCTATCAGACGAAACAAAGAAAATTTTAAAATTGTTGGTGGAAGTGCCTGTTTCGCAATATCTCCGGAATGGTTGGTCGTATCGTTGTGAAAATTGTTTCATATTATTGGTGACGATCTCACCTATCAGACGAAACAAAGAAAATTTTAAAATTGTTGGTGGAAGTGCCTGTTTCGCAATATCTCCGGAATGGTTGGTCGTATCGTTGTGAAAATTGTTTCATATTATTGGTGACGATCTCACCTATCAGACAAAACAAAGAAAATTTTAAAATTGTTGGTGGAAGTGCCTGTTTCGCAATATCTCCGGAATGGTTGGTCGTATCGTTGTGAAAATTGTTTCATATTATTGGTGACGATCTCACCTATCAGACGAAACAAAGAAAATTTTAAAATTGTTGGTGGAAGTGCCTGTTTCGCAATATCTCCGGAATGGTTGGTCGTATCGTTGTGAAAATTGTTTCATATTATTGGTGACGATCTCACCTATCAGACGAAACAAAGAAAATTTTAAAATTGTTGGTGGAAGTGCCTGTTTCGCAATATCTCCGGAATGGTTGGTCGTATCGTTGTGAAAATTGTTTCATATTATTGGTGACGATCTCACCTATCAGACGAAACAAAGAAAATTTTAAAATTGTTGGTGGAAGTGCCTGTTTCGCAATATCTCCGGAATGGTTGGTCGTATCGTTGTGAAAATTGTTTCATATTATTGGTGACGATCTCACCTATCAGACGAAACAAAGAAAATTTTAAAATTGTTGGTGGAAGTGCCTGTTTCGCAATATCTCCAGAATGGTTGGTCGTATCGTTGTGAAAATTGTTTCATATTATTGGTGACGATCTCACCTATCAGACGAAACAAAGAAAATTTTAAAATTGTTGGTGGAAGTGCCTGTTTCGCAATATCTCCGGAATGGTTGGTCGTATCGTTGTGAAAATTGTTTCATATTATTGGTGACGATCTCACCTATCAGACGAAACAAAGAAAATTTTAAAGTTGTTGGTGGAAGTGCCTGTTTCGCAATATCTCCGGAATGGTTGGTCGTATCGTTGTGAAAATTGTTTCATATTATTGGTGACGATCTCACCTATCAGACGAAACAAAGAAAATTTTAAAATTGTTGGTGGAAGTGCCTGTTTCGCAATATCTCCGGAATGGTTGGTCGTATCGTTGTGAAAATTGTTTCATATTATTGGTGACGATCTCACCTATCAGACGAAACAAAGAAAATTTTAAAATTGTTGGTGGAAGTGCCTGTTTCGCAATATCTCCGGAATGGTTGGTCGTATCGTTGTGAAAATTGTTTCATATTATTGGTGACGATCTCACCTATCAGACGAAACAAAGAAAATTTTAAAATTGTTGGTGGAAGTGCCTGTTTCGCAATATCTCCAGTAGGCGTC
>OX103953.1:5189202-5226702 GCA_944470425.2 Schistosoma bovis
TCTATGTTTACAAGACTTCTTTATAACAAACTAACAGAAATATCACAAAGATAGATGAGCAGTGACAACAAGTAACTTACATCGTTTCAACTCATGTAGAAACACAATTTACCAACTTTATGCATTACAACATAACAACTAACATACCTTTCACTTACCACGTAACACCACAAAATGCATTTCCATTCAATAAGGCCTTAAAATTCCTATTGAACAATCAAGTCAAACGTTTCATTAATAGAGAAGAAATATTGCAAATTCAAATGTAATCATTACTAAAGTAGTAATTAAAGGTGATGGTCACAAGAGTCACTGTATCATGTCAGTAAATCACAATAACAATAATAATTATAATAATGATAATAAAATTATTAATAAAATGGATTAAATTGCAGTATAATGTTATGAACAGTCAGTTATTCATTGAATCATTCATTACCAATGACATATAGTCTAACCGTCAAAATTTCTGATGGAATCCTATGGATCGACCTGCAATTTGACCACCAACACCACCACCAGCACGACCACCACCACTAACATAATCACCACGAACTTCACTATATCTGATCGGCCTGGCACATACTACATATTCAACACTCATTCCTATCTATGTTTACAAGACTTCTTTAAACAAACTAACAGAAATATCACAAAGATAGATGAGCAGTGACAACAAGTAACTTACATCGTTTCAACTCATGTAGAAACACAATTTACCAACTTTATGCATTACAACATAACAACTAACATACCTTTCACTTACCACGTAACACCACAAAATGCATTTCCATTCAATAAGGCCTTAAAATTCCTATTGAACAATCAAGTCAAACGTTTCATTAATAGAGAAGAAATATTGCAAATTCAAATGTAATCATTACTAAAGTAGTAATTAAAGGTGATGGTCACACGAGTCACTGTATCATGTCAGTAAATCACAATAACAATAATAATTATAATAATGATAATAAAATTATTAATAAAATGGATTAAATTGCAGTATAATGTTATGAACAGTCAGTTATTCATTGAATCATTCATTACCAATGGGACATAGTCTAACCGTCAAAATTTCTGATGGAATTCTGTGGATCGATCTGCAATGTGACAACCACCACCATCACCACCACCAGCACCACTAACATAATCACCACGAACTTCACTATATCTGATCGGCCTGGCACATACTACATATTCAACACTCATTCCTATCTATGTTTACAAGACTTCTTTAAACAAACTAACAGAAATATCACAAAGATAGATGAGCAGTGACAACAAGTAACTTACATCGTTTCAACTCATGTAGAAACACAATTTACCAACTTTATGCATTACAACATAACAACTAACATACCTTTCACTTACCACGTAACACCACAAAATGCATTTCCATTCAATAAGGCCTTAAAATTCCTATTGAACAATCAAGTCAAACGTTTCATTAATAGAGAAGAAATATTGCAAATTCAAATGTAATCATTACTAAAGTAGTAATTAAAGGTGATGGTCACAAGAGTCACTGTATCATGTCAGTAAATCACAATAACAATAATAATTATAATAATGATAATAAAATTATTAATAAAATGGATTAAATTGCAGTATAATGTTATGAACAGTCAGTTATTCATTGAATCATTCATTACCAATGGGATATAGTCTAACCGTCAAAATTTCTGATGGAATTCTGTGGATCAATCTGCAATGTGACCACCACCACTAACATAATCACCACGAACTTCACTATATCTGATCGGCCTGGCACATACTACATATTCAACACTCATTCCTATCTATGTTTACAAGACTTCTTTAAACAAACTAACAGAAATATCACAAAGATAGATGAGCAGTGACAACAAGTAACTTACATCGTTTCAACTCATGTAGAAACACAATTTACCAACTTCATGCATTACAACATAACAACTAACATACCTTTCACTTACCACGTAACACCACAAAATGCATTTCCATTCAATAAGGCCTTAAAATTCCTATTGAACAATCAAGTCAAACGTTTCATTAATAGAGAAGAAATATTGCAAATTCAAATGTAATCATTACTAAAGTAGTAATTAAAGGTGATGGTCACAAGAGTCACTGTATCATGTCAGTAAATCACAATAACAATAATAATTATAATAATGATAATAAAATTATTAATAAAATGGATTAAATTGCAGTATAATGTTATGAACAGTCAGTTATTCATTGAATCATTCATTACCAATGGGATATAGTATAACCGTCAAAATTTCTGATGGAATTCTGTGGATCAATCTGCAATGTGACCAACAACACTAACATAATCACCACGAACTTCACTATATCTGATCGGCCTGGCACATACTACATATTCAACACTCATTCCTATCTATGTTTACAAGACTTCTTTAAACAAACTAACAGAAATATCACAAAGATAGATGAGCAGTGACAACAAGTAATTTACATCGTTTCAACTCATGTAGAAACACAATTTACCAACTTCATGCATTACAACATAACAACTAACATACCTTTCACTTACCACGTAACACCACTAAATGCATTTCCATTCAATAAGGCCTTAAAATTCCTATTGAACAATCAAGTCAAACGTTTCATTAATAGAGAAGAAATATTGCAAATTCAAATGTAATCATTACTAAAGTAGTAATTAAAGGTGATGGTCACACGAGTCACTGTATCATGTCAGTAAATCACAATAACAATAATAATTATAATAATGATAATAAAATTATTAATAAAATGGATTAAATTGCAGTATAATGTTATGAACAGTCAGTTATTCATTGAATCATTCATTACCAATGGGATATAGTCTAACCGTCAAAATTTCTGATGGAATTCTGTGGATCAATCTGCAATGTGACCACCACCACTAACATAATCACCACGAACTTCACTATATCTGATCGGCCTGGCACATACTACATATTCAACACTCATTCCTATCTATGTTTACAAGACTTCTTTAAACAAACTAACAGAAATATCACAAAGATAGATGAGCAGTGACAACAAGTAATTTACATCGTTTCAACTCATGTAGAAACACAATTTACCAACTTTATGCATTACAACATAACAACTAACATACCTTTCACTTACCACGTAACACCACAAAATGCATTTCCATTCAATAAGGCCTTAAAATTCCTATTGAACAATCAAGTCAAACGTTTCATTAATAGAGCAGAAATATTGCAAATTCAAATGTAATCATTACTAAAGTAGTAATTAAAGGTGATGGTCACAAGAGTCACTGTATCATGTCAGTAAATCACAATAACAATAATAATTATAATAATGATAATAAAATTATTAATAAAATGGATTAAATTGCAGTATAATGTTATGAACAGTCAGTTATTCATTGAATCATTCATTACCAATGGGACATAGTCTAACCGTCAAAATTTCTGATGGAATTCTGTGGATCGATCTGCAATGTGACCGCCATCACCATCACCACCACCAGCACCACTAACATAATCACCACGAACTTCACTATATCTGATCGGCCTGGCACATACTACATATTCAACACTCATTCCTATCTATGTTTACAAGACTTCTTTATACAAAACTAACAGAAATATCACAAAGATAGATGAGCAGTGACAACAAGTAATTTACATCGTTTCAACTCATGTAGAAACACAATTTACCAACTTCATGCATTACAACATAACAACTAACATACCTTTCACTTACCACGTAACACCACAAAATGCATTTCCATTCAATAAGGCCTTAAAATTCCTATTGAACAATCAAGTCAAACGTTTCATTAATAGAGAAGAAATATTGCAAATTCAAATGTAATCATTACTAAAGTAGTAATTAAAGGTGATGGTCACAAGAGTCACTGTATCATGTCAGTAAATCACAATAACAATAATAATTATAATAATGATAATAAAATTATTAATAAAATGGATTAAATTGCAGTATAATGTTATGAACAGTCAGTTATTCATTGAATCAATCATTACCAATGGAATATAGTTTAAATGTCAAAATTTCTGATGGAATTCTGTGGATCGTTCTGCAACGTGACCACCACGACTAACATAATCACCACGAACTTCACTATATCTGATCGGCCTGGCACATACTACATATTCAACACTCATTCCTATCTATGTTTACAAGACTTCTTTAAACAAACTAACAGAAATATCACAAAGATAGATGAGCAGTGACAACAAGTAATTTACATCGTTTCAACTCATGTAGAAACACAATTTACCAACTTTATGCATTACAACATAACAACTAACATACCTTTCACTTACCACGTAACACCACAAAATGCATTTCCATTCAATAAGGCCTTAAAATTCCTATTGAACAATCAAGTCAAACGTTTCATTAATAGAGAAGAAATATTGCAAATTCAAATGTAATCATTACTAAAGTAGTAATTAAAGGTGATGGTCACACGAGTCACTGTATCATGTCAGTAAATCACAATAACAATAATAATTATAATAATGATAATAAAATTATTAATAAAATGGATTAAATTGCAGTATAATGTTATGAACAGTCAGTTATTCATTGAATCATTCATTACCAATGGAATATAGTTTAAATGTCAAAATTTCTGATGGAATTCTGTGGATCGATCTGCAACGTGACCACCACGACTAACATAATCACCACGAACTTCACTATATCTGATCGGCCTGGCACATACTACATATTCAACACTCATTCCTATCTATGTTTACAAGACTTCTTTAAACAAACTAACAGAAATATCACAAAGATAGATGAGCAGTGACAACAAGTAACTTACATCGTTTCAACTCATGTAGAAACACAATTTACCAACTTCATGCATTACAACATAACAACTAACATACCTTTCACTTACCACGTAACACCACAAAATGCATTTCCATTCAATAAGGCCTTAAAATTCCTATTGAACAATCAAGTCAAACGTTTCATTAATAGAGTAGAAATATTGCAAATTCAAATGTAATCATTACTAAAGTAGTAATTAAAGGTGATGGTCACAAGAGTCACTGTATCATGTCAGTAAATCACAATAACAATAATAATTATAATAATGATAATAAAATTATTAATAAAATGGATTAAATTGCAGTATAATGTTATGAACAGTCAGTTATTCATTGAATCATTCATTACCAATGGGATATAGTCTAACCGTCAAAATTTCTGATGGAATTCTGTGGATCGATCTGCAATGTGACCGCCATCACCATCACCACCACCAGCACCACTAACATAATCACCACGAACTTCACTATATCTGATCGGCCTGGCACATACTACATATTCAACACTCATTCCTATCTATGTTTACAAGACTTCTTTAAACAAACTAACAGAAATATCACAAAGATAGATGAGCAGTGACAACAAGTAACTTACATCGTTTCAACTCATGTAGAAACACAATTTACCAACTTTATGCATTACAACATAACAACTAACATACCTTTCACTTACCACGTAACACCACTAAATGCATTTCCATTCAATAAGGCCTTAAAATTCCTATTGAACAATCAAGTCAAACGTTTCATTAATAGAGAAGAAATATTGCAAATTCAAATGTAATCATTACTAAAGTAGTAATTAAAGGTGATGGTCACAAGAGTCACTGTATCATGTCAGTAAATCACAATAACAATAATAATTATAATAATGATAATAAAATTATTAATAAAATGGATTAAATTGCAGTATAATGTTATGAACAGTCAGTTATTCATTGAATCATTCATTACCAATGGGATATAGTTTAACTGTCAAAATTTCTGATGGAATTCTGTCGATCGTTCTGCAATGTGACCACCACCACTAACATAATCACCACGAACTTCACTATATCTGATCGGCCTGGCACATACTACATATTCAACACTCATTCCTATCTATGTTTACAAGACTTCTTTAAACAAACTAACAGAAATATCACAAAGATAGATGAGCAGTGACAACAAGTAATTTACATCGTTTCAACTCATGTAGAAACACAATTTACCAACTTTATGCATTACAACATAACAACTAACATACCTTTCACTTACCACGTAACACCACAAAATGCATTTCCATTCAATAAGGCCTTAAAATTCCTATTGAACAATCAAGTCAAACGTTTCATTAATAGAGAAGAAATATTGCAAATTCAAATGTAATCATTACTAAAGTAGTAATTAAAGGTGATGGTCACAAGAGTCACTGTATCATGTCAGTAAATCACAATAACAATAATAATTATAATAATGATAATAAAATTATTAATAAAATGGATTAAATTGCAGTATAATGTTATGAACAGTCAGTTATTCATTGAATCATTCATTACCAATGAGATATAGTTTAACCGTCAAAATTTCTGATGGAATTCTGTGGATCAATCTGCAATGTGACCAACAACACTAACATAATCACCACGAACTTCACTATATCTGATCGGCCTGGCACATACTACATATTCAACACTCATTCCTATCTATGTTTACAAGACTTCTTTAAACAAACTAACAGAAATATCACAAAGATAGATGAGCAGTGACAACAAGTAACTTACATCGTTTCAACTCATGTAGAAACACAATTTACCAACTTCATGCATTACAACATAACAACTAACATACCTTTCACTTACCACGTAACACCACTAAATGCATTTCCATTCAATAAGGCCTTAAAATTCCTATTGAACAATCAAGTCAAACGTTTCATTAATAGAGAAGAAATATTGCAAATTCAAATGTAATCATTACTAAAGTAGTAATTAAAGGTGATGGTCACAAGAGTCACTGTATCATGTCAGTAAATCACAATAACAATAATAATTATAATAATGATAATAAAATTATTAATAAAATGGATTAAATTGCAGTATAATGTTATGAACAGTCAGTTATTCATTGAATCATTCATTACCAATGAGATATAGTTTAACTGTCAAAATTTCTGATGGAATTCTGTGGATCGTTCTGCAACGTGACCACCACGACTAACATAATCACCACGAACTTCACTATATCTGATCGGCCTGGCACATACTACATATTCAACACTCATTCCTATCTATGTTTACAAGACTTCTTTAAACAAACTAACAGAAATATCACAAAGATAGATGAGCAGTGACAACAAGTAATTTACATCGTTTCAACTCATGTAGAAACACAATTTACCAACTTCATGCATTACAACATAACAACTAACATACCTTTCACTTACCACGTAACACCACAAAATGCATTTCCATTCAATAAGGCCTTAAAATTCCTATTGAACAATCAAGTCAAACGTTTCATTAATAGAGAAGAAATATTGCAAATTCAAATGTAATCATTACTAAAGTAGTAATTAAAGGTGATGGTCACAAGAGTCACTGTATCATGTCAGTAAATCACAATAACAATAATAATTATAATAATGATAATAAAATTATTAATAAAATGGATTAAATTGCAGTATAATGTTATGAACAGTCAGTTATTCATTGAATCATTCATTACCAATGGAATATAGTCTAACCGTCAAAATTTCTGATGGAATTCTGTGGATCGATCTGCAATGTGACAACCACCACCATCACCACCACCAGCACCACTAACATAATCACCACGAACTTCACTATATCTGATCGGCCTGGCACATACTACATATTCAACACTCATTCCTATCTATGTTTACAAGACTTCTTTAAACAAACTAACAGAAATATCACAAAGATAGATGAGCAGTGACAACAAGTAATTTACATCGTTTCAACTCATGTAGAAACACAATTTACCAACTTTATGCATTACAACATAACAACTAACATACCTTTCACTTACCACGTAACACCACAAAATGCATTTCCATTCAATAAGGCCTTAAAATTCCTATTGAACAATCAAGTCAAACGTTTCATTAATAGAGCAGAAATATTGCAAATTCAAATGTAATCATTACTAAAGTAGTAATTAAAGGTGATCGTCACAAGAGTCACTGTATCATGTCAGTAAATCACAATAACAATAATAATTATAATAATGATAATAAAATTATTAATAAAATGGATTAAATTGCAGTATAATGTTATGAACAGTCAGTTATTCATTGAATCAATCATTACCAATGGAATATAGTTTAAATGTCAAAATTTCTGATGGAATTCTGTGGATCGATCTGCAACGTGACCACCACGACTAACATAATCACCACGAACTTCACTATATCTGATCGGCCTGGCACATACTACATATTCAACACTCATTCCTATCTATGTTTACAAGACTTCTTTAAACAAACTAACAGAAATATCACAAAGATAGATGAGCAGTGACAACAAGTAATTTACATCGTTTCAACTCATGTAGAAACACAATTTACCAACTTTATGCATTACAACATAACAACTAACATACCTTTCACTTACCACGTAACACCACAAAATGCATTTCCATTCAATAAGGCCTTAAAATTCCTATTGAACAATCAAGTCAAACGTTTCATTAATAGAGCAGAAATATTGCAAATTCAAATGTAATCATTACTAAAGTAGTAATTAAAGGTGATGGTCACAAGAGTCACTGTATCATGTCAGTAAATCACAATAACAATAATAATTATAATAATGATAATAAAATTATTAATAAAATGGATTAAATTGCAGTATAATGTTATGAACAGTCAGTTATTCATTGAATCATTCATTACCAATGAGATATAGTCTAACCGTCAAAATTTCTGATGGAATTCTGTGGATCGATCTGCAATGTGACAACCACCACCATCACCACCACCAGCACCACTAACATAATCACCACGAACTTCACTATATCTGATCGGCCTGGCACATACTACATATTCAACACTCATTCCTATCTATGTTTACAAGACTTCTTTAAACAAACTAACAGAAATATCACAAAGATAGATGAGCAGTGACAACAAGTAATTTACATCGTTTCAACTCATGTAGAAACACAATTTACCAACTTTATGCATTACAACATAACAACTAACATACCTTTCACTTACCACGTAACACCACTAAATGCATTTCCATTCAATAAGGCCTTAAAATTCCTATTGAACAATCAAGTCAAACGTTTCATTAATAGAGAAGAAATATTGCAAATTCAAATGTAATCATTACTAAAGTAGTAATTAAAGGTGATGGTCACAAGAGTCACTGTATCATGTCAGTAAATCACAATAACAATAATAATTATAATAATGATAATAAAATTATTAATAAAATGGATTAAATTGCAGTATAATGTTATGAACAGTCAGTTATTCATTGAATCATTCATTACCAATGGAATATAGTCTAACCGTCAAAATTTCTGATGGAATTCTGTGGATCGATCTGCAACGTGACCACCACGACTAACATAATCACCACGAACTTCACTATATCTGATCGGCCTGGCACATACTACATATTCAACACTCATTCCTATCTATGTTTACAAGACTTCTTTAAACAAACTAACAGAAATATCACAAAGATAGATGAGCAGTGACAACAAGTAACTTACATCGTTTCAACTCATGTAGAAACACAATTTACCAACTTTATGCATTACAACATAACAACTAACATACCTTTCACTTACCACGTAACACCACAAAATGCATTTCCATTCAATAAGGCCTTAAAATTCCTATTGAACAATCAAGTCAAACGTTTCATTAATAGAGAAGAAATATTGCAAATTCAAATGTAATCATTACTAAAGTAGTAATTAAAGGTGATGGTCACAAGAGTCACTGTATCATGTCAGTAAATCACAATAACAATAATAATTATAATAATGATAATAAAATTATTAATAAAATGGATTAAATTGCAGTATAATGTTATGAACAGTCAGTTATTCATTGAATCATTCATTACCAATGGGACATAGTCTAACCGTCAAAATTTCTGATGGAATTCTGTGGATCGATCTGCAATGTGACCGCCATCACCATCACCACCACCAGCACCACTAACATAATCACCACGAACTTCACTATATCTGATCGGCCTGGCACATACTACATATTCAACACTCATTCCTATCTATGTTTACAAGACTTCTTTATACAAAACTAACAGAAATATCACAAAGATAGGTGAGCAGTGACAACAAGTAATTTACATCGTTTCAACTCATGTAGAAACACAATTTACCAACTTTATGCATTACAACATAACAACTAACATACCTTTCACTTACCACGTAACACCACAAAATGCATTTCCATTCAATAAGGCCTTAAAATTCCTATTGAACAATCAAGTCAAACGTTTCATTAATAGAGAAGAAATATTGCAAATTCAAATGTAATCATTACTAAAGTAGTAATTAAAGGTGATGGTCACAAGAGTCACTGTATCATGTCAGTAAATCACAATAACAATAATAATTATAATAATGATAATAAAATTATTAATAAAATGGATTAAATTGCAGTATAATGTTATGAACAGTCAGTTATTCATTGAATCATTCATTACCAATGGGATATAGTCTAACCGTCAAAATTTCTGAAAGAATTCTGTGGATCAATCTGCAATGTGACCGCCATCACCATCACCACCACCAGCACCACTAACATAATCACCACGAACTTCACTATATCTGATCGGCCTGGCACATACTACATATTCAACACTCATTCCTATCTATGTTTACAAGACTTCTTTATACAAAACTAACAGAAATATCACAAAGATAGGTGAGCAGTGACAACAAGTAATTTACATCGTTTCAACTCATGTAGAAACACAATTTACCAACTTTATGCATTACAACATAACAACTAACATACCTTTCACTTACCACGTAACACCACAAAATGCATTTCCATTCAATAAGGCCTTAAAATTCCTATTGAACAATCAAGTCAAACGTTTCATTAATAGAGAAGAAATATTGCTAATTCAAATGTAATCATTACTAAAGTAGTAATTAAAGGTGATGGTCACACGAGTCACTGTATCATGTCAGTAAATCACAATAACAATAATAATTATAATAATGATAATAAAATTATTAATAAAATGGATTAAATTGCAGTATAATGTTATGAACAGTCAGTTATTCATTGAATCATTCATTACCAATGGGATATAGTCTAACCGTCAAAATTTCTGATGGAATTCTGTGGATCAATCTGCAATGTGACCGCCATCACCATCACCACCACCAGCACCACTAACATAATCACCACGAACTTCACTATATCTGATCGGCCTGGCACATACTACATATTCAACACTCATTCCTATCTACGTTTTCAAGACTTCTTTATACAAAACTAACAGGAATATCACAAAGATAGATGAGCAGTGACAACAAGTAATTTACATCGTTTCAACTCATGTAGAAACACAATTTACCAACTTTATGCATTACAACATAACAACTAACATACCTTTCACTTACCACGTAACACCACAAAATGCATTTCCATTCAATAAGGCCTTAAAATTCCTATTGAACAATCAAGTCAAACGTTTCATTAATAGAGAAGAAATATTGCAAATTCAAATGTAATCATTACTAAAGTAGTAATTAAAGGTGATGGTCACAAGAGTCACTGTATCATGTCAGTAAATCACAATAACAATAATAATTATAATAATGATAATAAAATTATTAATAAAATGGATTAAATTGCAGTATAATGTTATGAACAGTCAGTTATTCATTGAATCATTCATTACCAATGGGATATAGTATAACAGTCAAAATTTCTGATAGATTTCTGTGGATTGATATGCAAGGTGACCGCTATCACCATCACCACCACCGGCACCACTAACATAATCACCACGAACTTCACTATATCTGATCGGCCTGGCACATACTACATATTCAACACTCATTCCTATCTATGTTTACAAGACTTCTTTAAACAAACTAACAGAAATATCACAAAGATAGATGAGCAGTGACATCAAGTAATTTACATCGTTTCAACTCATGTAGAAACACAATTTACCAACTTTATGCATTACAACATAACAACTAACATACCTTTCACTTACCACGTAACACCACAAAATGCATTTCCATTCAATAAGGCCTTAAAATTCCTATTGAACAATCAAGTCAAACGTTTCATTAATAGAGAAGAAATATTGCTAATTCAAATGTAATCATTACTAAAGTAGTAATTAAAGGTGATGGTCACACGAGTCACTGTATCATGTCAGTAAATCACAATAACAATAATAATTATAATAATGATAATAAAATTATTAATAAAATGGATTAAATTGCAGTATAATGTTATGAACAGTCAGTTATTCATTGAATCATTCATTACCAATGTGATATAGTCTAACCGTAAAAATTTCTGATGGAATTCTGTGGATCAATCTGCAATGTGACCGCCATCACCATCACCACCACCAGCACCACTAACATAATCACCACGAACTTCACTATATCTGATCGGCCTGGCACATACTACATATTCAACACTCATTCCTATCTATGTTTACAAGACTTCTTTATACAAAACTAACAGAAATATCACATAGATAGGAATGAGCAGTGACAACAAGTAATTTACATCGTTTCAACTCATGTAGAAACACAATTTACCAACTTTATGCATTACAACATAACAACTAACATACCTTTCACTTACCACGTAACACCACAAAATGCATTTCCATTCAATAAGGCCTTAAAATTCCTATTGAACAATCAAGTCAAACGTTTCATTAATAGAGAAGAAATATTGCTAATTCAAATGTAATCATTACTAAAGTAGTAATTAAAGGTGATCGTCACAAGAGTCACTGTATCATGTCAGTAAATCACAATAACAATAATAATTATAATAATGATAATAAAATTATTAATAAAATGGATTAAATTGCAGTATAATGTTATGAACAGTCAGTTATTCATTGAATCATTCATTACCAATGGGATATAGTCGAACCGTCAAAATTTCTGATAGAATTCTGTGGATCAAACTGCATTGTGACCGCCATCACCATCACCACCACCAGCACCACTAACATAATCACCACGAACTTCACTATATCTGATCGGCCTGGCACATACTACATATTCAACACTCATTCCTATCTATGTTTACAAGACTTCTTTATACAAAACTAACAGAAATATCACAAAGATAGATGAGCAGTGACAACAAGTAATTTACATCGTTTCAACTCATGTAGAAACACAATTTACCAACTTTATGCATTACAACATAACAACTAACATACCTTTCACTTACCACGTAACACCACAAAATGCATTTCCATTCAATAAGGCCTTAAAATTCCTATTGAACAATCAAGTCAAACGTTTCATTAATAGAGAAGAAATATTGCTAATTCAAATGTAATCATTACTAAAGTAGTAATTAAAGGTGATGGTCACACGAGTCACTGTATCATGTCAGTAAATCACAATAACAATAATAATTATAATAATGATAATAAAATTATTAATAAAATGGATTAAATTGCAGTATAATGTTATGAACAGTCAGTTATTCATTGAATCATTCATTACCAATGTGATATAGTCTAACCGTCAAATTTCTGATGGAATTCTGTGGATCAATCTGCAATGTGACCGCCATCACCATCACCACCACCAGCACCACTAACATAATCACCACGAACTTCACTATATCTGATCGGCCTGGCACATACTACATATTCAACACTCATTCCTATCTATGTTTACAAGACTTCTTTATACAAAACTAACAGAAATATCAAAAAGATAGGTGAGCAGTGACAACAAGTAATTTACATCGTTTCAACTCATGTAGAAACACAATTTACCAACTTTATGCATTACAACATAACAACTAACATACCTTTCATTTATCACGTAACACCACAAAATGCATTTCCATTCAATAAGGCCTTAAAATTCCTATTGAACAATCAAGTCAAACGTTTCATTAATAGAGAAGAAATATTGCTAATTCAAATGTAATCATTACTAAAGTAGTAATTAAAGGTGATGGTCACAAGAGTCACTGTATCATGTCAGTAAATCACAATAACAATAATAATTATAATAATGATAATAAAATTATTAATAAAATGGATTAAATTGCAGTATAATGTTATGAACAGTCAGTTATTCATTGAATCATTCATTACCAATGGGATTTAGTCGAACCGTCAATATTGCTGATGGAATTCTGTGGATCAATCTGCAATGTGACCGCCATCACCATCACCACCACCAGCACCACTAACATAATCACCACGAACTTCACTATATCTGATCGGCCTGGAACATACTACATATTCAACACTCATTCCTATCTATGTTTCAAGACTTCTTTAAACAAACTAACAGAAATATCACAAAGATAGATGAGCAGTGACAACAAGTAATTTACATCGTTTCAACTCATGTAGAAACACAATTTACCAACTTTATGCATTACAACATAACAACTAACATACCTTTCACTTACCACGTAACACCACAAAATGCATTTCCATTCAATAAGGCCTTAAAATTCCTATTGAACAATCAAGTCAAACGTTTCATTAATAGAGAAGAAATATTGCAAATTCAAATGTAATCATTACTAAAGTAGTAATTAAAGGTGATGGTCACAAGAGTCACTGTATCATGTCAGTAATACACATTAACAATAATAAATATAATAATGATAATAAAATTATTAATCAAATGGATTAAATTGCAGTATAATGTTATGAACAGTCAGTTATTCATTGAATCATTCATTACCAATGGGATATAGTCGAACCGTCAAAATTTCTGATAGAATTCTGTGGATCAAACTGCATTGTGACCGACATCACCATCACCACCACCAGCACCACTAACATAATCACCACGAACTTCACTATATCTGATCGGCCTGGCACATACTACATATTCAACACTCATTCCTATCTATGTTTCAAGACTTCTTTAAACAAACTAACAGAAATATCACAAAGATAGATGAGCAGTGACAACAAGTAACTTACATCGTTTCAACTCATGTAGAAACACAATTTACCAACTTTATGCATTACAACATAACAACTAACATACCTTTCACTTACCACGTAACACCACAAAATGCATTTCCATTCAATAAGGCCTTAAAATTCCTATTGAACAATCAAGTCAAACGTTTCATTAATAGAGAAGAAATATTGCAAATTCAAATGTAATCATTACTAAAGTAGTAATTAAAGGTGATGGTCACAAGAGTCACTGTATCATGTCAGTAATACACAATAACAATAATAAATATAATAATGATAATAAAATTATTAATAAAATGGATTAAATTGCAGTATAATGTTATGAACAGTCAGTTATTCATTGAATCATTCATTACCAATGGGATTTAGTCGAACCGTCAAAATTTCTGATAGAATTCTGTGGATCAAACTGCATTGTGACCGACATCACCATCACCACCACCAGCACCACTAACATAATCACCACGAACTTCACTATAACTGATCGGCCTGGCACATACTATATATTCAACACTCATTCCTATCTATGTTTACAAGACTTCTTTATACAAAACTAACAGAAATATCACAAACATAGGTGAGCAGTGACAACAAGTAATTTACATCGTTTCAACTCATGTAGAAACACAATTTACCAACTTTATGCATTACAACATAACAACTAACATACCTTTCACTTACCACGTAACACCACAAAATGCATTTCCATTCAATAAGGCCTTAAAATTCCTATTGAACAATCAAGTCAAACGTTTCATTAATAGAGAAGAAATATTGCTAATTCAAATGTAATCATTACTAAAGTAGTAATTAAAGGTGATGGTCACACGAGTCACTGCATCATATCAGTAAATCACAATAACAATAATAATTATAATAATGATAATAAAATTATTAATAAAATGGATTAAATTGCAGTATAATGTTATGAACAGTCAGTTATTCATTGAATCATTCATTACCAATGGGACATAGTCTAACCGTCAAAATTTCTGATGGAATTCTGTGGATCGATCTGCAATGTGACCGCCATCACCATCACCACCACCAGCACCACTAACATAATCACCACGAACTTCACTATATCTGATCGGCCTGGCACATACTACATATTCAACACTCATTCCTATCTATGTTTACAAGACTTCTTTAAACAAACTAACAGAAATATCACAAAGATAGATGAGCAGTGACAACAAGTAATTTACATCGTTTCAACTCATGTAGAAACACAATTTACCAACTTTATGCATTACAACATAACAACTAACATACCTTTCACTTACCACGTAACACCACAAAATGCATTTCCATTCAATAAGGCCTTAAAATTCCTATTGAACAATCAAGTCAAACGTTTCAATAATAGAGAAGAAATATTGCTAATTCAAATGTAATCATTACTAAAGTAGTAATTAAAGGTGATGGTCACACGAGTCACTGTATCATGTCAGTAAATCACAATAACAATAATAATTATAATAATGATAATAAAATTATTAATAAAATGGATTAAATTGCAGTATAATGTTATGAACAGTCAGTTATTCATTGAATCATTCATTACCAATGGGATATAGTCTAACCGTCAAAATTGCTGATGTATTTCTTTTTATCATTTGCAATTCCGCACTACCTCTTCCTCCACTATCGCCCTGATCACCTCTACCATATACCTAGATCTTGATATTGGAATTTTACTTTATTCTATTGCAAACGAACAGCTTTATAACTCTAAATAATTAATAGTTTAAATGTTTTAACGTGCGATTTTTTGCCAGTGTTTTTTAAGGTCTAATAACTCAACCAAGAATAATTTGGACTTTCTTTCCGAACACTTAATTTATATTTTCAAGTGATTTTAATGATCAAGGGACTTGATTTTTACATTCAGAATTCGAATTCATTGAAAAAGTCAGTTGAAATAGCTTCACTTTTATATATATATATATGTATATATCGGGATGATTTAATGACTTGATAACAGGAAATCATACTTACCTTGTTGGTTGGTTCACCTCGCCATATTATATGAGTCTTTGATAAGAAAAACAGGAACACTACTTTGGATACTGATATTGAATATGGGACAATATATAAATCAGTATTTTTTTTGTATAGCATTACATTTTCATAATCTATAAGTTCGAAATAAAAATTTCTCTCTCTCTGCATATTTTGCAAACATTTTTTTTTCTATTAGACATTTATAAATGTGTTGTGTTTGAAAAGATGAAGAGTTCACTTAATTGGAGAATAGAATAAAGACTTTGAGATATAATTATAGATATATGCTAGTTATTCTGACGAGTTCCAGGCCTCGTGTACTACAGAATGAAATTGAAGTTCAGAACAGAGAAGAATTATATACATATTCTTTAAGCAACCAAAAACATAAACAATCATGACAAGTTTATTTGAGAATTCACTCATTTATATATTGATTCGTATCATTCATTTTTGATGAATAATTAAAATGAAATCAGACATTGATTGATAACAAATCATAAATTGACCATAGATCATAGTTAATCTTGAATATAAGAATTATCCTATTAGATGATACAGAACCTAAAAAAGGATCATACTGAGGAAAAGAAAATCGATTATTCACATTGAATAATCATCACACAAAAAATGGACGGAATGTTGAATAATAATCATAATGAATAAATCAATCAAATTTAGACTTTTCATTCGGTCATATCAAAATGTCAATATATTTCAATAATCTATGTATGGAAAGCTCATAATTGATAAAAATATGTAGTTTAATCAAAGATAGATAGTGTCTAGCAGAGATATCCAGGATGTATGCCACTTCATCCTATTTTTGACTCGTCAATTAGATGTACCTGGATCCTTAAGTTGATGTTCATTCTGGCACTCTAATCCAGTATCGTTTATTATTATTATTAGCTTTATTCAGTATAATATTTTTGGTACAATATAGAATTCTCAGCACAAAGTATTTCAACAAGTTTCCGTTTCTTTCTTCTTGGTCGGTCCTGTCGATAAATATTGAGTGATCGCCAGTTAGATGTTAGCAGTTCAGTAAATGAACATCTGAATATTGTGCATTGTTTTCGTTGTATATTGCCAGCAACCACATTGTCTCTTATTGAGTTTTTTGTAACTTTGACAACGAAAGGTTGTAAAGTTTTCAGAAACGCAGCAGAATAGATTATGCGATTAAAAGACATAATGATATATTAAAACGAACAAAAATACATAACTTGTTGAAATATCTGGATGGCAGGAACAGGTAGCCCAGATGCTCTAGCAGGCCGCCTTTGTTGATTCAAACGTCATTGCAGTATCCATTTAGCTTGTGCAATGTGGTGAAATTTAAATTCACTTGATATTGTTTTACTTGTATCTTCTCATTGTTATTTAGGACTGCAATTGATGAAGTGAATTTAAACTTCATCGCATTCTACAAGCAAGTGGCTATCAAGAATCAGTGGATAACGCGACGATGTTTAAAGCGAACGGTACTAGGTTGGAATCCTAGAGTGAACATCAACTCTGGGATACAGGTACATCCAACTGACGAGTACCAAATAGGACGAATTGGCTCACGTCCAGCTGGATTCCACTGCTAGTCACTATCCATTTTTGCTTAAAAACTTTGTGACTTAAGGCTATATCGAATCAATCCTCACAGGATGCACATATGCCAACATGAGACTGATCAATTGCAGTCCTAAATAACAGTGAGAAGATACAAGTAAAACAACACTAATTAAATTTATAAATATGTAGTTGCTGAAAATTAACTGATCTTTATGATATTTTAGTAGTGGCTAACAATGGAATGCAAAAAATGCGTTTTTCTTCTATCTGGAACCGTTCAGCTGGATGTGTCTTTATTCAGAAGTTAACATTTATATTGAGATTACTGGTCGTTACAAACACAAACGTGTTCACCACTGAGCTGTTAATTTTAGATAATCACTGGCTTGTGAAACGTTCATGAATTTTATTAGTGGATGGTTTTACTTTTTCATCGTTGCTCTGTGAAAAATGTGTTGATGTTTGGAAGGTAGGTAGTCAGTTTGAATTGCAATATAAATGTAAATTCTGGAATGGAGGTAAATTGAGTTGATAAGTCATAAAATGAATAAAAACGAGCTTACTGGATTCGATTGTTAGCTTCTATCCAACGTTAGGAAAAGGTTGTGGCTAACTGGAAACATCGAGACTATCCGCTTTAACTGCCTATCTGTCAATTGAGACTAATCTATTTCAGTCCCTGTTATCAACAAGACTAAAACACGAACCATTACAAATTAAGTTACAATGTGACATCATTAAAATTCAGATTTAAAAATCTAAAATTTTATCCCTACTAAATATCACAAGATTACCTACCATATTCTATTATGTTAATGAGGGCTACACAGTAATATGGAATAGATTAAACTCTATTCAAACTCATAACTCAGCTGAACACATTGAAACTTATTTCTTCATATGAAGCTTAGAACTACTTTCGTAGAACGCTGTTAGCAAAAATAACACACAGACACACAGTTACTTTTAAATACATAAAAATTATTGAATTCTGGTTTACACAATAAATGTTACTATTAGTGTAAGAGTTTTCTAAAAATTACTAATTTTTCATAGTTTACATTGTGAAGTGATCCTTATTAGACGTTCACTGAAGACCACTAACCACTGGACAGCTACTTCGTAACCGTATACGACTTCACAGCATTGTATACTCACAGGAGCCCATCACGGATTGCATCCAGAATCTTCGGGTCTCGTGTCGAGCACCTAAACTCAAAACCATTATTTAATGGTATGCCTGTCTAACATCAATTAATTCACAACGTCACGCCACCTCCTCAAATTGCCTGTGAAGGATAACTGTCTCACATGCGACATGCTTAAACTTCACTAGTCACGGCTACTCACCAGAACTCCTGGAATTATACCCAGAAATTAGTCACTACTGAGCACTGAACTGTAACTAATTTACGTGTTTTCTTGCAAATTACTATAAATAAGGATCGTATGTTTTTCTGTAATCAGGTGGAAGTTAATTCACGATACAAACGTTTAGTGAGATCGATAAATCCATGTACGAGTTACCATTAGTAATCATGATTTTTCATATTCAACTTTATTTTTAAACAAATCACGCAAAATGTTTGGTCATGTTAACCAGAAATTCCACCTGGAGTCCTTCGGGAGCTGCTGCCGGTTCCAAGCCCGGATAAAGGAGGAGGGTCGGGTATAGGGTTAGTGACCCTATCCCGTGGAAAACTAACTCGCTAAAAATACGCTAACCAGAAAAAATTATTCAAACCTTTGAAACTCTACCCTGGGAGTCAGAAGGTCTTCAATTGGAAGTTCATGTTAACCAGAGTATAAATAATAGCCTTATTAAATATTTTTAGAAAAAAGAAATTAATGTATTGCAAATAAAGTGTCTCTTTAGTGAGGCATTTCTACATCATAAATTTGATATCCTTTACTTGTACTGGTAAGGTCTGTACTTGTCATGTATCAACACTTCTTAGTGTAACGAGGCGGCAAGAAGTAGTCAACAGAAAGCTCTAAATTTCATGTTCGATCTATTTGATTTTCATCAGAAAGGCTTGCCTCTAATCTTGAGGGGATTGATCTACCCTGACGGATTTGACTCAGCGTCACCCATCTTCACATTCAGAAACGTTACTACTGAGCTATCCAGGTCACGGATGACCGCTTGTAGGACGGATATGTATCTAAAATTCACTGATCACTGAATATTGACCATTGTTACATAAATCAAGTCCTTCTTAGTGATAAAGCTCTTTCGATCAAGGCACTGACAAGTGACTATATCCAGGATTTCCTGTTGATTTTCCCTAGCGCACGTTATATCGAGTCGATTAGATTGGCAGAACGAACTATAACTTGGTCGATAAAATTCGATCAGCACTAATGGCGGAATGTACGTTGACAGCTACTCACTAACCAATCGGTTACAAATATTATTGATACACTAGTCTATACATTGGTATACCTCAAACACTTCCATACTGCCGTCCAGACGAACAAAGTATCTAAGCTTTGTTTATTCATAATGCTTTGTATGTTCAAATTTTAATAAGTACGAAAATTCTAGATCTTCGTACAAACTGCTATACAAAACTTCATTTCAGATTAGTAATTGGAAATCAAGGATAACTAGGTTGCATTTTTCTTATCTATAACCAGGTAGGCACAGATATAAATTCTAAGATTTTGGTTCGATATATCGGTAGAGTAGACTTTTTAAGTTCCTTAAGTAAAATTCTCCATTTGCATATATGAAGCTCAACAGATCTATGTGACTTTTTGTCACTTAAAGATTCACTGGACACATCTTACATCTGAAACATAGTTGTTTGGTTGCTATGACATTTTTCATTTATAAAACTGTGCCAATGGATCAAAATAACACAATCACACTGATAACAAATACTCTCTATTAAGGCTTTAATATTATAAAACCTAATTTCACTATGGAATGACAAAAATACCATATCAGTTGAAATACGAAAACTCATGAAAAGCCGGTAGGGAATGAATATTTAGCTAGAAAATTCAAGGATTGCAACATATGCATGCATATATGAAAATATGTAAACATCAAATTTCAAGCATTCCTTCTAACTTTATTGTGATTATGTTTTTCATAGATTATGAATACTTTCCATAAGACAAAGATTGATATTCGATGATAATATGATTATTATTATTTGAAACTGTGCGTGTTGAATATTAGATCCAATCCTTCAGTCAAAGTGTGTAATGCTCCTTCAGAAATTTGATTTTCCCTAGATTCTGATGGATTCATGAGTCTCTAATGGTAAAGAGCTTTATGCTAGGAAGTAGCAAATTTTCAGTGCTTTTTAAATTCTTACTACTATTAGTAGTAGTGATAGTAGTGTTAGTATTTATAGTAGTAGCAGTACTAGTAGTAGAATTAGTAGTAGTAGTAATAGCAGTAGCAGTGTAGTGAACAAGAACACGGATGGGGACAATCGATTGTATTTAGCACAAAAATTACAGACTATCTCAATAAAATGTGAATACCATAAAGTCAATCGTCAATTCGCAAAATATCATTCGATCATGTGAAACTGTACTGTTCCCGTTGCAAACACGAATCCATTGTCGCCCATTCCGTTGTACCTGCGCTTTCTTACAATTCCGATGTGTTCTTGCTCTTCCTTTCTTGAACTTCGCCATCTTCTGCTGCCGGATATAACGTTCTTTTAACGCACGTTATATACTACTTATATCAGTATAAGTAGCTCACACCAAAGTAGTAGTAGTAGTAGTAGTAGTAAAAGTAGTAGTATTATTGATAGTATAATCATTATTATTATTATTACTAGTATTATTATTATTATTATTAATATTATTAGTGTTAGTAGAAGAAATATTAGTATTTATAGTATTAGTAGTACGAGTAGTAGAAATAATAGTAGTAGTAGTAGTAGTAGTAGTAGTAGTTGTGGTATGATTAATATTATTATTATTATTATTACTAATATTATTATTATTTGTAGTAGTAATAGTAGTATTAATGTTTATAGTAGTAGCAGTACTAGTAGTAGAATTAGTAGTAGTAGTAATAGCAGTAGCAGTGTAGTGAACAAGAACACGGATGGGGACAATCGATTGTATTTAGCACAAAAATTACAGACTATCTCAATAAAATGTGAATACCATAAAGTCAATCGTCAATTCGCAAAATATCATTCGATCATATCAAACTGTACTGTTCCCGTTGCAAACACGAATCCATTGTCGCCCATTCCGTTGTACATGCGCTTTCTTACAATTCCATTGTGTTCTTGCTCTTCCTTTCTTGAACTTCGCCATCTTCTGCTGCAGGATATAACCTACTTTTGACGCACGTTATATACTACTTATATCAATATAAGTAGCTCACACCAAAGTAGTAGTAGTAGTAGTAGTAAAAGTAGTAGTATTATTGATAGTATAATCATTATTATTATTATTACTAGTATTATTATTATTATTATTAATATTATTAGTGGTAGTAGTAGAATTATTAGTATTTATAGTAATAGTAGTACGAGTAGTAGAAATAATAGTAGCAGTAGCAGTAGTAGTAGTAGTACTAGTAGTATGATTAATATTATTATTATTATTACTAGTATTATTATTATTATTAGTAGTAGTAATAGTAGTATTAGTATTTATAGTAGTAGTAGTACTAGTAGTAGAATTAGTAGTAGTAGTAATAGCAGTAGCAGTGTAGTGAACAAGAACACGGATGGGGACAATCGATTGTATTTAGCACAAAAATTACAGACTATCTCAATAAAATGTGAATACCATAAAGTCAATCGTCAATTCGCAAAATATCATTCGATCATGTGAAACTGTACTAATCCCGTTGCAAACACGAATCCATTGTCGCCCATTCCGTTGTACATGCGCTTTCTTACAATTCCATTGTGTTCTTGCTCTTCCTTTCTTGAACTTCGCCATCCTCTGCTGCCGGATATAACGTTCTTTTAACGCACGTTATATACTACTTGTATCAATATAAGTAGCTCACACCAAAGTAGTAGTAGTAGTATTAGCATTAGAAGTATGAATAATATTATTATTAATACTAGTAATATTATTAGTATTAAAATTATTATTATTAGTAGTAGTACTAGTATTTGTATTTAAAGTAGTAGCAGTACTAGTAGTAGAATTAGTAGTAGTAGAAATAGCAGTAGCAGTGTAATGAACAAGAACACGGATGGGGACAATCGATTGTATTTAGCACAAAAATTACAGACTATCTCAATAAAATGTGAATACCATAAAGTCAATCGTCAATTCGCAAAATATCATTCGATCATATCAAACTGTACTGTTCCCGTTGCAAACACGAATCCATTGTCGCTCATTCCGTTGTACATGCGCTTTCTTACAATTCCATTGTGTTCTTGCTCTTCCTTTCTTGAACTTCGCCATCCTCTGCTGCCGGATATAACGTTCTTTTAACGCACGTTATATACTACTTGTATCAATATAAGTAGCTCACACCAAAGTAGTAGTAGTAGTATTAGCATTAGAAGTATGAATAATATTATTATTAATACTAGTAATATTATTAGTATTAATATTATTATTATTAGTAGTAGTACTAGTATTTGTATTTAAAGTAGTAGCAGTACTAGTAGTAGAATTAGTAGTGGTAGTAATAGCAGTAGCAGTGTAATGAACAAGAACACGGATGGGGACAATCGATTGTATTTAGCACAAAAATTACAGACTATCTCAATAAAATGTGAATACCATAAAGTCAATCGTCAATTCGCAAAATATCATTCGATCATATCAAACTGTACTGTTCCCGTTGCAAACACGAATCCATTGTCGCTCATTCCGTTGTACATGCGCTTTCTTACAATTCCATTGTGTTCTTGCTCTTCCTTTCTTGAACTTCGCCATCCTCTGCTGCGGGATATAACGTTCTTTTAACGCACGTTATATACTACTTGTATCAATATAAGTAGCTCACACCAAAGTAGTAGTAGTAGTATTAGCATTAGAAGTATGAATAATATTATTATTAATACTAGTAATATTATTAGTATTAAAATTATTATTATTAGTAGTAGTACTAGTATTTGTATTTAAAGTAGTAGCAGTACTAGTAGTAGAATTAGTAGTGGTAGTAATAGCAGTAGCAGTGTAGTGAACAAGAACACGGATGGGGACAATCGATTGTATTTAGCACAAAAATTACAGACTATCTCAATAAAATGTGAATACCATAAAGTCAATCGTCAATTCGCAAAATATCATTCGATCATATCAAACTGTACTGTTCCCGTTGCAAACACGAATCCATTGTCGCCCATTCCGTTGTACCTGCGCTTTCTTACAATTCCGATGTGTTCTTGCTCTTCCTTTCTTGAACTTCGCCATCCTCTGCTGCCGGATATTACGTTCTTTTAACGCACGTTATATACTACTTATATCAATATAAGTAGCTCAAAACAAAGTAGTAGTAGTAGTAGTAGAATTAGTAGTAGTAGTAATAGCAGTAGCAGTGTAGTGAACAAGAACGCGGATGGGGACAATCGATTGTATTTAGCACAAAAATTACAGACTATCTCAATAAAATGTGAATACCATAAAGTCAATCGTCAATTCGCAAAATATCATTCGATCATATCAAACTGTACTGTTCCCGTTGCAAACACGAATCCATTGTCGCCCATTCCGTTGTACATGCGCTTTCTTACAATTCCATTGTGTTCTTGCTCTTCCTTTCTTGAACTTCGCCATCCTCTGCTGCCGGATATACGTTCTTTTAACGCACGTTATATACTACTTGTATCAATATAAGTAGCTCAAAACAAAGTAGTAGTAGTAGTAGTAGAATTAGTAGTAGTAGTAATAGCAGTAGCAGTGTAGTGAACAAGAACACGGATGGGGACAATCGATTGTATTTAGCACAAAAATTACAGACTATCTCAATAAAATGTGAATACCATAAAGTCAATCGTCAATTCGCAAAATATCATTCGATCATATCAAACTGTACTGTTCCCGTTGCAAACACGAATCCATTGTCGCCCATTCCGTTGTACATGCGCTTTCTTACAATTCCATTGTGTTCTTGCTCTTCCTTTCTTGAACTTCGCCATCCTTCTGCTGCCGGATATTACGTTCTTTTAACGCACGTTATATACTACTTGTATCAATATAAGTAGCTCAAAACAAAGTAGTAGTAGTAGTAGTAGAATTAGTAGTAGTAGTAATAGCAGTAGCAGTGTAGTGAACAAGAACACGGATGGGGACAATCGATTGTATTTAGCACAAAAATTACAGACTATCTCAATAAAATGTGAATACCATAAAGTCAATCGTCAATTCGCAAAATATCATTCGATCATATCAAACTGTACTGTTCCCGTTGCAAACACGAATCCATTGTCGCCCATTCCGTTGTACATGCGCTTTCTTACAATTCCATTGTGTTCTTGCTCTTCCTTTCTTGAACTTCGCCATCCTCTGCTGCCGGATATTACGTTCTTTTACCGCACGTTATATACTACTTGTATCAATATAAGTAGCTCAAAACAAAGTAGTAGTAGTAGTAGTAGTAGAATTAGTAGTAGTAGTAATAGCAGTAGCAGTGTAGTGAACAAGAACGCGGATGGGGACAATCGATTGTATTTAGCACAAAAATTACAGACTATCTCAATAAAATGTGAATACCATAAAGTCAATCGTCAATTCGCAAAATATCATTCGATCATATCAAACTGTACTGTTCCCGTTGCAAACACGAATCCATTGTCGCCCATTCCGTTGTACATGCGCTTTCTTACAATTCCATTGTGTTCTTGCTCTTCCTTTCTTGAACTTCGCCATCCTCTGCTGCCGGATATTACGTTCTTTTAACGCACGTTATATACTACTTGTATCAATATAAGTAGCTCAAAACAAAGTAGTAGTAGTAGTATTAGCATTAGAAGTATGAATAATATTATTATTAATACTAGTAATATTATTAGTATTAATATTATTATTATTATTAGTAGTACTGTATTTGTATTTAAAGTAGTAGCAGTACTAGTAGTAGAATTAGTAGTGGTAGTAATAGCAGTAGCAGTGTAGTGAACAAGAACACGGATGGGGACAATCGATTGTATTTAGCACAAAAATTACAGACTATCTCAATAAAATGTGAATACCATAAAGTCAATCGTCAATTCGCAAAATATCATTCGATCATATCAAACTGTACTGTTCCCGTTGCAAACACGAATCCATTGTCGCCCATTCCGTTGTACATGCGCTTTCTTGCAATTCCATTGTGTTCTTGCTCTTCCTTTCTTGAACTTCGCCATCCTCTGCTGCCGGATATAACGTTCTTTTAACGCAAGTTATATACTACTTGTATCAATATAAGTAGCTCAAAACAAAGTAGTAGTAGTAGTAGTAGAATTAGTAGTAGTAGTAATAGCAGTAGCAGTGTAGTGAACAAGAACACGGATGGGGACAATCGATTGTATTTAGCACAAAAATTACAGACTATCTCAATAAAATGTGAATACCATAAAGTCAATCGTCAATTCGCAAAATATCATTCGATCATATCAAACTGTACTGTTCCCGTTGCAAACACGAATCCATTGTCGCCCATTCCGTTGTACATGCGCTTTCTTACAATTCCATTGTGTTCTTGCTCTTCCTTTCTTGAACTTCGCCATCCTCTGCTGCCGGATATTACGTTCTTTTACCGCACGTTATATACTACTTGTATCAATATAAGTAGCTCAAAACAAAGTAGTAGTAGTAGTAGTAGAATTAGTAGTAGTAGTAATAGCAGTAGCAGTGTAGTGAACAAGAACACGGATGGGGACAATCGATTGTATTTAGCACAAAAATTACAGACTATCTCAATAAAATGTGAATACCATAAAGTCAATCGTCAATTCGCAAAATATCATTCGATCATATCAAACTGTACTGTTCCCGTTGCAAACACGAATCCATTGTCGCCCATTCCGTTGTACATGCGCTTTCTTACAATTCCATTGTGTTCTTGCTCTTCCTTTCTTGAACTTCGCCATCCTCTGCTGCCGGATATTACGTTCTTTTAACGCACGTTATATACTACTTGTATCAATATAAGTAGCTCAAAACAAAGTAGTAGTAGTAGTAGTAGAATTAGTAGTAGTAGTAATAGCAGTAGCAGTGTAGTGAACAAGAACACGGATGGGGACAATCGATTGTATTTAGCACAAAAATTACAGACTATCTCAATAAAATGTGAATACCATAAAGTCAATCGTCAATTCGCAAAATATCATTCGATCATATCAAACTGTACTGTTCCCGTTGCAAACACGAATCCATTGTCGCCCATTCCGTTGTACATGCGCTTTCTTACAATTCCATTGTGTTCTTGCTCTTCCTTTCTTGAACTTCGCCATCCTCTGCTGCCGGATATTACGTTCTTTTAACGCACGTTATATACTACTTGTATCAATATAAGTAGCTCAAAACAAAGTAGTAGTAGTAGTAATAGCAGTAGCAGTGTAGTGAACAAGAACACGGATGGGGACAATCGATTGTATTTAGCACAAAAATTACAGACTATCTCAATAAAATGTGAATACCATAAAGTCAATCGTCAATTCGCAAAATATCATTCGATCATATCAAACTGTACTGTTCCCGTTGCAAACACGAATCCATTGTCGCCCATTCCGTTGTACATGCGCTTTCTTACAATTCCATTGTGTTCTTGCTCTTCCTTTCTTGAACTTCGCCATCTTCTGCTGCGGGATATAACGTTCTTTTAACGCACGTTATATACTACTTATATCAATATAAGTAGCTCACACCAAAGTAGTAGTAGTAGTAGTAGTAGTAGTAGTATTATTGATAGTATAATCATTATTATTATTATTACTAGTATTATTATTATTATTATTAATATTATTAGTGGTAGTAGTAGAAATATTAGTATTTATAGTATTAGTAGTACGAGTAGTAGAAATAATAGTAGCAGTAGCAGTAGTAGTAGTAGTACTAGTAGTATGATTAATATTATTATTATTATTACTAGTATTATTATTATTATTAGTAGTAGTAATAGTAGTATTAATGTTTATATTAGTAGCAGTACTAGTAGTAGAATTAGTAGTAGTAGAAATAGCAGTAGCAGTGTAATGAACAAGAACACGGATGGGGACAATCGATTGTATTTAGCACAAAAATTACAGACTATCTCAATAAAATGTGAATACCATAAAGTCAATCGTCAATTCGCAAAATATCATTCGATCATGTGAAACTGTACTAATCCCGTTGCAAACACGAATCCATTGTCGCCCATTCCGTTGTACATGCGCTTTCTTACAATTCCATTGTGTTCTTGCTCTTCCTTTCTTGAACTTCGCCATCCTCTGCTGCCGGATATTACGTTCTTTTACCGCACGTTATATACTACTTGTATCAATATAAGTAGCTCAAAACAAAGTAGTAGTAGTAGTAGTAGAATTAGTAGTAGTAGTAATAGCAGTAGCAGTGTAGTGAACAAGAACACGGATGGGGACAATCGATTGTATTTAGCACAAAAATTACAGACTATCTCAATAAAATGTGAATACCATAAAGTCAATCGTCAATTCGCAAAATATCATTCGATCATATCAAACTGTACTGTTCCCGTTGCAAACACGAATCCATTGTCGCCCATTCCGTTGTACATGCGCTTTCTTACAATTCCATTGTGTTCTTGCTCTTCCTTTCTTGAACTTCGCCATCCTCTGCTGCCGGATATTACGTTCTTTTAACGCACGTTATATACTACTTGTATCAATATAAGTAGCTCAAAACAAAGTAGTAGTAGTAGTAGTAGTAGAATTAGTAGTAGTAGTAATTGCAGTAGCAGTGTAGTGAACAAGAACACGGATGGGGACAATCGATTGTATTTAGCACAAAAATTACAGACTATCTCAATAAAATGTGAATACCATAAAGTCTATTTTCGATTTGCGAAATATTATTCGATCATATCAAACTGTACTGTTCCCGTTGCAAACACTAATCCATTGTCGCCCATTCCATTGTACATGCGTTTTCTTACAATTCCATTGTGTTCTTGCTCTTCCTTTCTTGAACTTCGCCATCCTCTGCTGCCGGATATAACGTTCTTTTAACGCACGTTATATACTACTTGTATCAATATAAGTAGCTCAAAACAAAGTAGTAGTAGTAGTAGTAGTAGAATTAGTAGTAGTAGTAATAGCAGTAGCAGTGTAGTGAACAAGAACACGGATGGGGACAATCGATTGTATTTAGCACAAAAATTACAGACTATCTCAATAAAATGTGAATACCATAATGTCTATTTTCGATTTGCGAAATATTATTCGATCATATCAAACTGTACTGTTCCCGTTGCAAACACGAATCCATTGTCGCCCATTCCGTTGTACATGCGCTTTCTTACAATTCCATTGTGTTCTTGCTCTTCCTTTCTTGAACTTCGCCATCTTCTGCTGCAGGATATAACCTACTTTTGACGCACGTTATATACTACTTATATCAATATAAGTGGCTCACACCAAAGTAGTAGTAGTATTAGTAGGAGAAGTAGTAGTATTATTATTAGTATTATTATTATTATTACTAGTATTAATATTATTATTAGTAGTATTATTAGTGGTAGTAGTAGAATATTAGTATTTATAGTATTAGTAGTACGAGTAGTAGAAATAATAGTAGCAGTAGCAGTAGTAGTAGTAGTACTAGTAGTATGATTAATATTATTATTATTATTACTAGTATTATTATTATTATTAGTAGTAGTAATAGTAGTATTAATGTTTATATTAGTAGCAGTACTAGTAGTAGAATTAGTAGTAGTAGAAATAGCAGTAGCAGTGTAATGAACAAGAACACGGATGGGGACAATCGATTGTATTTAGCACAAAAATTACAGACTATCTCAATAAAATGTGAATACCATAAAGTCAATCGTCAATTCGCAAAATATCATTCGATCATGTGAAACTGTACTAATCCCGTTGCAAACACGAATCCATTGTCGCCCATTCCGTTGTACATGCGCTTTCTTACAATTCCATTGTGTTCTTGCTCTTCCTTTCTTGAACTTCGCCATCTTCTGCTGCCGGATATTACGTTCTTTTAACGCACGTTATATACTACTTATATCAATATAAGTAGCTCACACCAAAGTAGTAGTAGTAGTAGTAGCATTAGAAGTATGAATAATATTATTATTATTACTAGTCTTATTATTAGTATTAATATTATTATTATTAGTAGTAGTACTAGTATTTGTATTTAGAGTAGTAGCAGTACTAGTAGTAGAATTAGTAGTAGTAGTAATAGCAGTAGCAGTGTAGTGAACAAGAACACGGATGGGGACAATCGATTGTATTTAGCACAAAAATTACAGACTATCTCAATAAAATGTGAATACCATAAAGTCAATCGTCAATTCGCAAAATATCATTCGATCATATCAAACTGTACTGTTCCCGTTGCAAACACGAATCCATTGTCGCCCATTCCGTTGTACATGCGCTTTCTTACAATTCCATTGTGTTCTTGCTCTTCCTTTCTTGAACTTCGCCATCCTCTGCTGCCGGATATTACGTTCTTTTAACGCACGTTATATACTACTTGTATCAATATAAGTAGCTCAAAACAAAGTAGTAGTAGTAGTAGTAGTAGAATTAGTAGTAGTAGTAATAGCAGTAGCAGTGTAGTGAACAAGAACACGGATGGGGACAATCGATTGTATTTAGCACAAAAATTACAGACTATCTCAATAAAATGTGAATACCATAAAGTCAATCGTCAATTCGCAAAATATCATTCGATCATATCAAACTGTACTGTTCCCGTTGCAAACACGAATCCATTGTCGCCCATTCCGTTGTACATGCGCTTTCTTACAATTCCATTGTGTTCTTGCTCTTCCTTTCTTGAACTTCGCCATCCTCTGCTGCCGGATATTACGTTCTTTTACCGCACGTTATATACTACTTGTATCAATATAAGTAGCTCAAAACAAAGTAGTAGTAGTAGTAGTAGTAGAATTAGTAGTAGTAGTAATAGCAGTAGCAGTGTAGTGAACAAGAACACGGATGGGGACAATCGATTGTATTTAGCACAAAAATTACAGACTATCTCAATAAAATGTGAATACCATAAAGTCAATCGTCAATTCGCAAAATATCATTCGATCATATCAAACTGTACTGTTCCCGTTGCAAACACGAATCCATTGTCGCCCATTCCATTGTACATGCGCTTTCTTACAATTCCATTGTGTTCTTGCTCTTCCTTTCTTGAACTTCGCCATCCTCTGCTGCCGGATATTACGTTCTTTTAACGCACGTTATATACTACTTGTATCAATATAAGTAGCTCACACCAAAGTAGTAGTAGTAGTATTAGCATTAGAAGTATGAATAATATTATTATTAATACTAGTAATATTATTAGTATTAATATTATTATTATTAGTAGTAGTACTAGTATTTGTATTTAAAGTAGTAGCAGTACTAGTAGTAGAATTAGTAGTGGTAGTAATAGCAGTAGCAGTGTAGTGAACAAGAACACGGATGGGGACAATCGATTGTATTTAGCACAAAAATTACAGACTATCTCAATAAAATGTGAATACCATAACGTCAATCGTCAATTCGCAAAATATCATTCGATCATGTGAAACTGTACTGTTCCCGTTGCAAACACGAATCCATTGTCGCCCATTCCGTTGTACATGCGCTTTCTTACAATTCCATTGTGTTCTTGCTCTTCCTTTCTTGAACTTCGCCATCTTCTGCTGCCGGATATTACGTTCTTTTAACGCACGTTATATACTACTTATATCAATATAAGTAGCTCAAAACAAAGTAGTAGTAGTAGTAGTAGAATTAGTAGTAGTAGTAATAGCAGTAGCAGTGTAGTGAACAAGAACACGGATGGGGACAATCGATTGTATTTAGCACAAAAATTACAGACTATCTCAATAAAATGTGAATACCATAAAGTCAATCGTCAATTCGCAAAATATCATTCGATCATATCAAACTGTACTGTTCCCGTTGCAAACACGAATCCATTGTCGCCCATTCCGTTGTACATGCGCTTTCTTACAATTCCATTGTGTTCTTGCTCTTCCTTTCTTGAACTTCGCCATCCTCTGCTGCCGGATATTACGTTCTTTTACCGCACGTTATATACTACTTGTATCAATATAAGTAGCTCAAAACAAAGTAGTAGTAGTAGTAGTAGAATTAGTAGTAGTAGTAATAGCAGTAGCAGTGTAGTGAACAAGAACAACGGAATGGGGACAATCGATTGTATTTAGCACAAAAATTACAGACTATCTCAATAAAATGTGAATACCATAAAGTCAATCGTCAATTCGCAAAATATCATTCGATCATATCAAACTGTACTGTTCCCGTTGCAAACACGAATCCATTGTCGCCCATTCCGTTGTACATGCGCTTTCTTACAATTCCATTGTGTTCTTGCTCTTCCTTTCTTGAACTTCGCCATCCTCTGCTGCCGGATATTACGTTCTTTTACCGCACGTTATATACTACTTGTATCAATATAAGTAGCTCAAAACAAAGTAGTAGTAGTAGTAGTAGAATTAGTAGTAGTAGTAATAGCAGTAGCAGTGTAGTGAACAAGAACGCGGATGGGGACAATCGATTGTATTTAGCACAAAAATTACAGACTATCTCAATAAAATGTGAATACCATAAAGTCAATCGTCAATTCGCAAAATATCATTCGATCATATCAAACTGTACTGTTCCCGTTGCAAACACGAATCCATTGTCGCCCATTCCGTTGTACATGCGCTTTCTTACAATTCCATTGTGTTCTTGCTCTTCCTTTCTTGAACTTCGCCATCCTCTGCTGCCGGATATTACGTTCTTTTACCGCACGTTATATACTACTTGTATCAATATAAGTAGCTCAAAACAAAGTAGTAGTAGTAGTAGTAGTAGAATTAGTAGTAGTAGTAATAGCAGTAGCAGTGTAGTGAACAAGAACACGGATGGGGACAATCGATTGTATTTAGCACAAAAATTACAGACTATCTCAATAAAATGTGAATACCATAAAGTCAATCGTCAATTCGCAAAATATCATTCGATCATGTGAAACTGTACTGTTCCCGTTGCAAACACGAATCCATTGTCGCCCATTCCGTTGTACATGCGCTTTCTTACAATTCCATTGTGTTCTTGCTCTTCCTTTCTTGAACTTCGCCATCCTCTGCTGCCGGATATTACGTTCTTTTAACGCACGTTATATACTACTTGTATCAATATAAGTAGCTCAAAACAAAGTAGTAGTAGTAGTAGTAGTAGAATTAGTAGTAGTAGTAGTAATAGCAGTAGCAGTGTAGTGAACAAGAACGCGGATGGGGACAATCGATTGTATTTAGCACAAAAATTACAGACTATCTCAATAAAATGTGAATACCATAAAGTCAATCGTCAATTCGCAAAATATCATTCGATCATATCAAACTGTACTGTTCCCGTTGCAAACACGAATCCATTGTCGCCCATTCCGTTGTACATGCGCTTTCTTACAATTCCATTGTGTTCTTGCTCTTCCTTTCTTGAACTTCGCCATCCTCTGCTGCCGGATATAACGTTCTTTTAACGCACGTTATATACTACTTGTATCAATATAAGTAGCTCAAAACAAAGTAGTAGTAGTAGTATTAGCATTAGAAGTATGAATAATATTATTATTAATACTAGTAATATTATTAGTATTAATATTATTATTATTATTAGTAGTACTAGTATTTGTATTTAAAGTAGTAGCAGTACTAGTAGTAGAATTAGTAGTGGTAGTAATAGCAGTAGCAGTGTAGTGAACAAGAACACGGATGGGGACAATCGATTGTATTTAGCACAAAAATTACAGACTATCTCAATAAAATGTGAATACCATAAAGTCAATCGTCAATTCGCAAAATATCATTCGATCATATCAAACTGTACTGTTCCCGTTGCAAACACGAATCCATTGTCGCCCATTCCGTTGTACATGCGCTTTCTTACAATTCCATTGTGTTCTTGCTCTTCCTTTCTTGAACTTCGCCATCCTCTGCTGCCGGATATTACGTTCTTTTAACGCACGTTATATACTACTTGTATCAATATAAGTAGCTCAAAACAAAGTAGTAGTAGTAGTAGTAGAATTAGTAGTAGTAGTAATAGCAGTAGCAGTGTAGTGAACAAGAACACGGATGGGGACAATCGATTGTATTTAGCACAAAAATTACAGACTATCTCAATAAAATGTGAATACCATAAAGTCAATCGTCAATTCGCAAAATATCATTCGATCATATCAAACTGTACTGTTCCCGTTGCAAACACGAATCCATTGTCGCCCATTCCGTTGTACATGCGCTTTCTTACAATTCCATTGTGTTCTTGCTCTTCCTTTCTTGAACTTCGCCATCCTCTGCTGCCGGATATAACGTTCTTTTAACGCACGTTATATACTACTTGTATCAATATAAGTAGCTCAAAACAAAGTAGTAGTAGTAGTAGTAGAATTAGTAGTAGTAGTAATAGCAGTAGCAGTGTAGTGAACAAGAACACGGATGGGGACAATCGATTGTATTTAGCACAAAAATTACAGACTATCTCAATAAAATGTGAATACCATAAAGTCAATCGTCAATTCGCAAAATATCATTCGATCATGTGAAACTGTACTGTTCCCGTTGCAAACACGAATCCATTGTCGCCCATTCCGTTGTACATGCGCTTTCTTACAATTCCATTGTGTTCTTGCTCTTCCTTTCTTGAACTTCGCCATCCTCTGCTGCCGGATATTACGTTCTTTTAACGCACGTTATATACTACTTGTATCAATATAAGTAGCTCAAAACAAAGTAGTAGTAGTAGTAGTAGAATTAGTAGTAGTAGTAATAGCAGTAGCAGTGTAGTGAACAAGAACGCGGATGGGGACAATCGATTGTATTTAGCACAAAAATTACAGACTATCTCAATAAAATGTGAATACCATAAAGTCAATCGTCAATTCGCAAAATATCATTCGATCATATCAAACTGTACTGTTCCCGTTGCAAACACGAATCCATTGTCGCCCATTCCGTTGTACATGCGCTTTCTTACAATTCCATTGTGTTCTTGCTCTTCCTTTCTTGAACTTCGCCATCCTCTGCTGCCGGATATAACGTTCTTTTAACGCACGTTATATACTACTTGTATCAATATAAGTAGCTCACACCAAAGTAGTAGTAGTAGTAGTAGCATTAGAAGTATGAATAATATTATTATTATTACTAGTCTTATTATTAGTATTAATAATATTATTATTAGTAGTAGTACTAGTATTTGTATTTATATTAGTAGCAGTACTAGTAGTAGAATTAGTAGTAGTAATAGCAGTAGCAGTGTAGTGAACAAGAACACGGATGGGGACAATCGATTGTATTTAGCACAAAAATTACAGACTATCTCAATAAAATGTGAATACCATAAAGTCAATCGTCAATTCGCAAAATATCATTCGATCATGTGAAACTGTACTGTTCCCGTTGCAAACACGAATCCATTGTCGCCCATTCCGTTGTACATGCGCTTTCTTACAATTCCATTGTGTTCTTGCTCTTCCTTTCTTGAACTTCGCCATCCTCTGCTGCCGGATATTACGTTCTTTTAACGCACGTTATATACTACTTATATCAATATAAGTAGCTCAAAACAAAGTAGTAGTAGTAGTAGTAGAATTAGTAGTAGTAGTAGTAATAGCAGTAGCAGTGTAGTGAACAAGAACACGGATGGGGACAATCGATTGTATTTAGCACAAAAATTACAGACTATCTCAATAAAATGTGAATACCATAAAGTCAATCGTCAATTCGCAAAATATCATTCGATCATATCAAACTGTACTGTTCCCGTTGCAAACACGAATCCATTGTCGCCCATTCCGTTGTACATGCGCTTTCTTACAATTCCATTGTGTTCTTGCTCTTCCTTTCTTGAACTTCGCCATCCTCTGCTGCCGGATATTACGTTCTTTTAACGCACGTTATATACTACTTGTATCAATATAAGTAGCTCAAAACAAAGTAGTAGTAGTAGTAGTAGAATTAGTAGTAGTAGTAATAGCAGTAGCAGTGTAGTGAACAAGAACACGGATGGGGACAATCGATTGTATTTAGCACAAAAATTACAGACTATCTCAATAAAATGTGAATACCATAAAGTCAATCGTCAATTCGCAAAATATCATTCGATCATATCAAACTGTACTGTTCCCGTTGCAAACACGAATCCATTGTCGCCCATTCCATTGTACATGCGTTTTCTAAAAATTCCATTGTGTTCTTGCTCTTCCTTTCTTGAACTTCGCCATCCTCTGCTGCCGGATATTACGTTCTTTTAACGCACGTTATATACTACTTGTATCAATATAAGTAGCTCAAAACAAAGTAGTAGTAGTAGTAGTAGTAGTAGAATTAGTAGTAGTAGTAATAGCAGTAGCAGTGTAGTGAACAAGAACACGGATGGGGACAATCGATTGTATTTAGCACAAAAATTACAGACTATCTCAATAAAATGTGAATACCATAAAGTCAATCGTCAATTCGCAAAATATCATTCGATCATATCAAACTGTACTGTTCCCGTTGCAAACACGAATCCATTGTCGCCCATTCCGTTGTACATGCGCTTTCTTACAATTCCATTGTGTTCTTGCTCTTCCTTTCTTGAACTTCGCCATCCTCTGCTGCCGGATATTACGTTCTTTTACCGCACGTTATATACTACTTGTATCAATATAAGTAGCTCAAAACAAAGTAGTAGTAGTAGTAGTAGTAGAATTAGTAGTAGTAGTAATAGCAGTAGCAGTGTAGTGAACAAGAACACGGATGGGGACAATCG
>OX103953.1:5231702-5249941 GCA_944470425.2 Schistosoma bovis
CTGTTCCCGTTGCAAACACGAATCCATTGTCGCCCATTCCGTTGTACATGCGCTTTCTTACAATTCCATTGTGTTCTTGCTCTTCCTTTCTTGAACTTCGCCATCCTCTGCTGCCGGATATTACGTTCTTTTACCGCACGTTATATACTACTTGTATCAATATAAGTAGCTCAAAACAAAGTAGTAGTAGTAGTAGTAGTAGAATTAGTAGTAGTAGTAGTAATAGCAGTAGCAGTGTAGTGAACAAGAACACGGATGGGGACAATCGATTGTATTTAGCACAAAAATTACAGACTATCTCAATAAAATGTGAATACCATAAAGTCAATCGTCAATTCGCAAAATATCATTCGATCATGTGAAACTGTACTGTTCCCGTTGCAAACACGAATCCATTGTCGCCCATTCCATTGTACATGCGTTTTCTAACAATTTCATTGTGTTCTTGCTCTTCCTTTCTTGAACTTCGCCATCCTCTGCTGCCGGATATTACGTTCTTTTAACGCACGTTATATACTACTTGTATCAATATAAGTAGCTCAAAACAAAGTAGTAGTAGTAGTAGTAGAATTAGTAGTAGTAGTAGTAATAGCAGTAGCAGTGTAGTGAACAAGAACACGGATGGGGACAATCGATTGTATTTAGCACAAAAATTACAGACTATCTCAATAAAATGTGAATACCATAAAGTCAATCGTCAATTCGCAAAATATCATTCGATCATATCAAACTGTACTGTTCCCGTTGCAAACACGAATCCATTGTCGCCCATTCCGTTGTACATGCGCTTTCTTACAATTCCATTGTGTTCTTGCTCTTCCTTTCTTGAACTTCGCCATCCTCTGCTGCCGGATATTACGTTCTTTTACCGCACGTTATATACTACTTGTATCAATATAAGTAGCTCAAAACAAAGTAGTAGTAGTAGTAGTAGAATTAGTAGTAGTAGTAATAGCAGTAGCAGTGTAGTGAACAAGAACGCGGATGGGGACAATCGATTGTATTTAGCACAAAAATTACAGACTATCTCAATAAAATGTGAATACCATAAAGTCAATCGTCAATTCGCAAAATATCATTCGATCATATCAAACTGTACTGTTCCCGTTGCAAACACGAATCCATTGTCGCCCATTCCGTTGTACATGCGCTTTCTTACAATTCCATTGTGTTCTTGCTCTTCCTTTCTTGAACTTCGCCATCCTCTGCTGCCGGATATTACGTTCTTTTACCGCACGTTATATACTACTTGTATCAATATAAGTAGCTCAAAACAAAGTAGTAGTAGTAGTAGTAGAATTAGTAGTAGTAGTAGTAATAGCAGTAGCAGTGTAGTGAACAAGAACACGGATGGGGACAATCGATTGTATTTAGCACAAAAATTACAGACTATCTCAATAAAATGTGAATACCATAACGTCAATCGTCAATTCGCAAAATATCATTCGATCATATCAAACTGTACTGTTCCCGTTGCAAACACGAATCCATTGTCGCCCATTCCGTTGTACATGCGCTTTCTTACAATTCCATTGTGTTCTTGCTCTTCCTTTCTTGAACTTCGCCATCCTCTGCTGCCGGATATTACGTTCTTTTAACGCACGTTATATACTACTTGTATCAATATAAGTAGCTCAAAACAAAGTAGTAGTAGTAGTAGTAGAATTAGTAGTAGTAGTAGTAATAGCAGTAGCAGTGTAGTGAACAAGAACACGGATGGGGACAATCGATTGTATTTAGCACAAAAATTACAGACTATCTCAATAAAATGTGAATACCATAAAGTCAATCGTCAATTCGCAAAATATCATTCGATCATATCAAACTGTACTGTTCCCGTTGCAAACACGAATCCATTGTCGCCCATTCCGTTGTACATGCGCTTTCTTACAATTCCATTGTGTTCTTGCTCTTCCTTTCTTGAACTTCGCCATCCTCTGCTGCCGGATATTACGTTCTTTTAACGCACGTTATATACTACTTGTATCAATATAAGTAGCTCAAAACAAAGTAGTAGTAGTAGTAGTAGAATTAGTAGTAGTAGTAGTAATAGCAGTAGCAGTGTAGTGAACAAGAACGCGGATGGGGACAATCGATTGTATTTAGCACAAAAATTACAGACTATCTCAATAAAATGTGAATACCATAAAGTCAATCGTCAATTCGCAAAATATCATTCGATCATATCAAACTGTACTGTTCCCGTTGCAAACACGAATCCATTGTCGCCCATTCCATTGTACATGCGCTTTCTTACAATTCCATTGTGTTCTTGCTCTTCCTTTCTTGAACTTCGCCATCCTCTGCTGCCGGATATTACGTTCTTTTAACGCACGTTATATACTACTTGTATCAATATAAGTAGCTCAAAACAAAGTAGTAGTAGTAGTAGTAGTAGAATTAGTAGTAGTAGTAGTAATAGCAGTAGCAGTGTAGTGAACAAGAACGCGGATGGGGACAATCGATTGTATTTAGCACAAAAATTACAGACTATCTCAATAAAATGTGAATACCATAAAGTCAATCGTCAATTCGCAAAATATCATTCGATCATATCAAACTGTACTGTTCCCGTTGCAAACACGAATCCATTGTCGCCCATTCCGTTGTACATGCGCTTTCTTACAATTCCATTGTGTTCTTGCTCTTCCTTTCTTGAACTTCGCCATCCTCTGCTGCCGGATATTACGTTCTTTTAACGCACGTTATATACTACTTGTATCAATATAAGTAGCTCAAAACAAAGTAGTAGTAGTAGTAGTAGAATTAGTAGTAGTAGTAGTAATAGCAGTAGCAGTGTAGTGAACAAGAACACGGATGGGGACAATCGATTGTATTTAGCACAAAAATTACAGACTATCTCAATAAAATGTGAATACCATAAAGTCAATCGTCAATTCGCAAAATATCATTCGATCATATCAAACTGTACTGTTCCCGTTGCAAACACGAATCCATTGTCGCCCATTCCGTTGTACATGCGCTTTCTTACAATTCCATTGTGTTCTTGCTCTTCCTTTCTTGAACTTCGCCATCCTCTGCTGCCGGATATTACGTTCTTTTAACGCACGTTATATACTACTTGTATCAATATAAGTAGCTCAAAACAAAGTAGTAGTAGTAGTAGTAGTAGAATTAGTAGTAGTAGTAGTAATAGCAGTAGCAGTGTAGTGAACAAGAACACGGATGGGGACAATCGATTGTATTTAGCACAAAAATTACAGACTATCTCAATAAAATGTGAATACCATAAAGTCAATCGTCAATTCGCAAAATATCATTCGATCATATCAAACTGTACTGTTCCCGTTGCAAACACGAATCCATTGTCGCCCATTCCGTTGTACATGCGCTTTCTTACAATTCCGATGTGTTCTTGCTCTTCCTTTCTTGAACTTCGCCATCCTCTGCTGCCGGATATTACGTTCTTTTACCGCACGTTATATACTACTTGTATCAATATAAGTAGCTCAAAACAAAGTAGTAGTAGTAGTAGTAGAATTAGTAGTAGTAGTAATAGCAGTAGCAGTGTAGTGAACAAGAACGCGGATGGGGACAATCGATTGTATTTAGCACAAAAATTACAGACTATCTCAATAAAATGTGAATACCATAAAGTCAATCGTCAATTCGCAAAATATCATTCGATCATATCAAACTGTACTGTTCCCGTTGCAAACACGAATCCATTGTCGCCCATTCCGTTGTACATGCGCTTTCTTACAATTCCATTGTGTTCTTGCTCTTCCTTTCTTGAACTTCGCCATCCTCTGCTGCCGGATATTACGTTCTTTTAACGCACGTTATATACTACTTGTATCAATATAAGTAGCTCAAAACAAAGTAGTAGTAGTAGTAGTAGAATTAGTAGTAGTAGTAGTAATAGCAGTAGCAGTGTAGTGAACAAGAACACGGATGGGGACAATCGATTGTATTTAGCACAAAAATTACAGACTATCTCAATAAAATGTGAATACCATAAAGTCAATCGTCAATTCGCAAAATATCATTCGATCATATCAAACTGTACTGTTCCCGTTGCAAACACGAATCCATTGTCGCCCATTCCGTTGTACATGCGCTTTCTTACAATTCCATTGTGTTCTTGCTCTTCCTTTCTTGAACTTCGCCATCCTCTGCTGCCGGATATTACGTTCTTTTAACGCACGTTATATACTACTTGTATCAATATAAGTAGCTCAAAACAAAGTAGTAGTAGTAGTAGTAGTAGAATTAGTAGTAGTAGTAGTAATAGCAGTAGCAGTGTAGTGAACAAGAACACGGATGGGGACAATCGATTGTATTTAGCACAAAAATTACAGACTATCTCAATAAAATGTGAATACCATAAAGTCAATCGTCAATTCGCAAAATATCATTCGATCATATCAAACTGTACTGTTCCCGTTGCAAACACGAATCCATTGTCGCCCATTCCGTTGTACATGCGCTTTCTTACAATTCCATTGTGTTCTTGCTCTTCCTTTCTTGAACTTCGCCATCCTCTGCTGCCGGATATTACGTTCTTTTACCGCACGTTATATACTACTTGTATCAATATAAGTAGCTCAAAACAAAGTAGTAGTAGTAGTAGTAGTAGAATTAGTAGTAGTAGTAGTAATAGCAGTAGCAGTGTAGTGAACAAGAACACGGATGGGGACAATCGATTGTATTTAGCACAAAAATTACAGACTATCTCAATAAAATGTGAATACCATAAAGTCAATCGTCAATTCGCAAAATATCATTCGATCATATCAAACTGTACTGTTCCCGTTGCAAACACGAATCCATTGTCGCCCATTCCGTTGTACATGCGCTTTCTTACAATTCCATTGTGTTCTTGCTCTTCCTTTCTTGAACTTCGCCATCCTCTGCTGCCGGATATTACGTTCTTTTAACGCACGTTATATACTACTTGTATCAATATAAGTAGCTCAAAACAAAGTAGTAGTAGTAGTAGTAGAATTAGTAGTAGTAGTAGTAATAGCAGTAGCAGTGTAGTGAACAAGAACGCGGATGGGGACAATCGATTGTATTTAGCACAAAAATTACAGACTATCTCAATAAAATGTGAATACCATAAAGTCAATCGTCAATTCGCAAAATATCATTCGATCATATCAAACTGTACTGTTCCCGTTGCAAACACGAATCCATTGTCGCCCATTCCGTTGTACATGCGCTTTCTTACAATTCCATTGTGTTCTTGCTCTTCCTTTCTTGAACTTCGCCATCCTCTGCTGCCGGATATTACGTTCTTTTAACGCACGTTATATACTACTTGTATCAATATAAGTAGCTCAAAACAAAGTAGTAGTAGTAGTAGTAGTAGAATTAGTAGTAGTAGTAGTAATAGCAGTAGCAGTGTAGTGAACAAGAACACGGATGGGGACAATCGATTGTATTTAGCACAAAAATTACAGACTATCTCAATAAAATGTGAATACCATAAAGTCAATCGTCAATTCGCAAAATATCATTCGATCATATCAAACTGTACTGTTCCCGTTGCAAACACGAATCCATTGTCGCCCATTCCGTTGTACATGCGCTTTCTTACAATTCCATTGTGTTCTTGCTCTTCCTTTCTTGAACTTCGCCATCCTCTGCTGCCGGATATTACGTTCTTTTAACGCACGTTATATACTACTTGTATCAATATAAGTAGCTCAAAACAAAGTAGTAGTAGTAGTAGTAGTAGAATTAGTAGTAGTAGTAATAGCAGTAGCAGTGTAGTGAACAAGAACGCGGATGGGGACAATCGATTGTATTTAGCACAAAAATTACAGACTATCTCAATAAAATGTGAATACCATAAAGTCAATCGTCAATTCGCAAAATATCATTCGATCATATCAAACTGTACTGTTCCCGTTGCAAACACGAATCCATTGTCGCCCATTCCGTTGTACATGCGCTTTCTTACAATTCCATTGTGTTCTTGCTCTTCCTTTCTTGAACTTCGCCATCCTCTGCTGCCGGATATTACGTTCTTTTAACGCACGTTATATACTACTTGTATAAATATAAGTAGCTCAAAACAAAGTAGTAGTAGTAGTAGTAGAATTAGTAGTAGTAGTAGTAATAGCAGTAGCAGTGTAGTGAACAAGAACACGGATGGGGACAATCGATTGTATTTAGCACAAAAATTACAGACTATCTCAATAAAATGTGAATACCATAAAGTCAATCGTCAATTCGCAAAATATCATTCGATCATATCAAACTGTACTGTTCCCGTTGCAAACACGAATCCATTGTCGCCCATTCCGTTGTACATGCGCTTTCTTACAATTCCATTGTGTTCTTGCTCTTCCTTTCTTGAACTTCGCCATCCTCTGCTGCCGGATATTACGTTCTTTTAACGCACGTTATATACTACTTGTATCAATATAAGTAGCTCAAAACAAAGTAGTAGTAGTAGTAGTAGTAGAATTAGTAGTAGTAGTAGTAATAGCAGTAGCAGTGTAGTGAACAAGAACACGGATGGGGACAATCGATTGTATTTAGCACAAAAATTACAGACTATCTCAATAAAATGTGAATACCATAAAGTCAATCGTCAATTCGCAAAATATCATTCGATCATATCAAACTGTACTGTTCCCGTTGCAAACACGAATCCATTGTCGCCCATTCCGTTGTACATGCGCTTTCTTACAATTCCATTGTGTTCTTGCTCTTCCTTTCTTGAACTTCGCCATCCTCTGCTGCCGGATATTACGTTCTTTTAACGCACGTTATATACTACTTGTATCAATATAAGTAGCTCAAAACAAAGTAGTAGTAGTAGTAGTAGTAGTAGAATTAGTAGTAGTAGTAATAGCAGTAGCAGTGTAGTGAACAAGAACACGGATGGGGACAATCGATTGTATTTAGCACAAAAATTACAGACTATCTCAATAAAATGTGAATACCATAAAGTCAATCGTCAATTCGCAAAATATCATTCGATCATATCAAACTGTACTGTTCCCGTTGCAAACACGAATCCATTGTCGCCCATTCCGTTGTACATGCGCTTTCTTACAATTCCATTGTGTTCTTGCTCTTCCTTTCTTGAACTTCGCCATCCTCTGCTGCCGGATATTACGTTCTTTTACCGCACGTTATATACTACTTGTATCAATATAAGTAGCTCAAAACAAAGTAGTAGTAGTAGTAGTAGTAATAGCAGTAGCAGTGTAGTGAACAAGAACACGGATGGGGACAATCGATTGTATTTAGCACAAAAATTACAGACTATCTCAATAAAATGTGAATACCATAAAGTCAATCGTCAATTCGCAAAATATCATTCGATCATATCAAACTGTACTGTTCCCGTTGCAAACACGAATCCATTGTCGCCCATTCCGTTGTACATGCGCTTTCTTACAATTCCATTGTGTTCTTGCTCTTCCTTTCTTGAACTTCGCCATCCTCTGCTGCCGGATATTACGTTCTTTTAACGCACGTTATATACTACTTGTATCAATATAAGTAGCTCAAAACAAAGTAGTAGTAGTAGTAGTAGTAGTAGTAGTAGAATTAGTAGTAGTAGTAATAGCAGTAGCAGTGTAGTGAACAAGAACACGGATGGGGACAATCGATTGTATTTAGCACAAAAATTACAGACTATCTCAATAAAATGTGAATACCATAAAGTCAATCGTCAATTCGCAAAATATCATTCGATCATAGCAAACTGTACTGTTCCCGTTGCAAACACGAATCCATTGTCGCCCATTCCGTTGTACATGCGCTTTCTTACAATTCCATTGTGTTCTTGCTCTTCCTTTCTTGAACTTCGCCATCCTCTGCTGCCGGATATTACGTTCTTTTAACGCACGTTATATACTACTTGTATCAATATAAGTAGCTCAAAACAAAGTAGTAGTAGTAGTAGTAGAATTAGTAGTAGTAGTAATAGCAGTAGCAGTGTAGTGAACAAGAACGCGGATGGGGACAATCGATTGTATTTAGCACAAAAATTACAGACTATCTCAATAAAATGTGAATACCATAAAGTCAATCGTCAATTCGCAAAATATCATTCGATCATATCAAACTGTACTGTTCCCGTTGCAAACACGAATCCATTGTCGCCCATTCCGTTGTACATGCGCTTTCTTACAATTCCATTGTGTTCTTGCTCTTCCTTTCTTGAACTTCGCCATCCTCTGCTGCCGGATATTACGTTCTTTTAACGCACGTTATATACTACTTGTATCAATATAAGTAGCTCAAAACAAAGTAGTAGTAGTAGTAGTAGTAGAATTAGTAGTAGTAGTAGTAATAGCAGTAGCAGTGTAGTGAACAAGAACGCGGATGGGGACAATCGATTGTATTTAGCACAAAAATTACAGACTATCTCAATAAAATGTGAATACCATAAAGTCAATCGTCAATTCGCAAAATATCATTCGATCATATCAAACTGTACTGTTCCCGTTGCAAACACGAATCCATTGTCGCCCATTCCGTTGTACATGCGCTTTCTTACAATTCCATTGTGTTCTTGCTCTTCCTTTCTTGAACTTCGCCATCCTCTGCTGCCGGATATTACGTTCTTTTAACGCACGTTATATACTACTTGTATCAATATAAGTAGCTCAAAACAAAGTAGTAGTAGTAGTAGTAGAATTAGTAGTAGTAGTAGTAATAGCAGTAGCAGTGTAGTGAACAAGAACGCGGATGGGGACAATCGATTGTATTTAGCACAAAAATTACAGACTATCTCAATAAAATGTGAATACCATAAAGTCAATCGTCAATTCGCAAAATATCATTCGATCATATCAAACTGTACTGTTCCCGTTGCAAACACGAATCCATTGTCGCCCATTCCGTTGTACATGCGCTTTCTTACAATTCCATTGTGTTCTTGCTCTTCCTTTCTTGAACTTCGCCATCCTCTGCTGCCGGATATTACGTTCTTTTAACGCACGTTATATACTACTTGTATCAATATAAGTAGCTCAAAACAAAGTAGTAGTAGTAGTAGTAGTAGAATTAGTAGTAGTAGTAGTAATAGCAGTAGCAGTGTAGTGAACAAGAACGCGGATGGGGACAATCGATTGTATTTAGCACAAAAATTACAGACTATCTCAATAAAATGTGAATACCATAAAGTCAATCGTCAATTCGCAAAATATCATTCGATCATGTGAAACTGTACTGTTCCCGTTGCAAACACGAATCCATTGTCGCCCATTCCGTTGTACATGCGCTTTCTTACAATTCCATTGTGTTCTTGCTCTTCCTTTCTTGAACTTCGCCATCCTCTGCTGCCGGATATTACGTTCTTTTACCGCACGTTATATACTACTTGTATCAATATAAGTAGCTCAAAACAAAGTAGTAGTAGTAGTAGTAGTAGAATTAGTAGTAGTAGTAGTAATAGCAGTAGCAGTGTAGTGAACAAGAACGCGGATGGGGACAATCGATTGTATTTAGCACAAAAATTACAGACTATCTCAATAAAATGTGAATACCATAAAGTCAATCGTCAATTCGCAAAATATCATTCGATCATAGTGAAACTGTACTGTTCCCGTTGCAAACACGAATCCATTGTCGCCCATTCCGTTGTACATGCGCTTTCTTACAATTCCATTGTGTTCTTGCTCTTCCTTTCTTGAACTTCGCCATCCTCTGCTGCCGGATATTACGTTCTTTTAACGCACGTTATATACTACTTATATCAATATAAGTAGCTCAAAACAAAGTAGTAGTAGTAGTAGTAGTAGTAGAATTAGTAGTAGTAGTAATAGCAGTAGCAGTGTAGTGAACAAGAACACGGATGAGGACAATCGATTGTATTCAGCACAAAAATTACAGACTATCTCAATAAAATGTGAATACCATAACGTCAATCGTCAATTCGCAAAATATCATTCGATCATGTGAAACTGTACTGTTCCCGTTGCAAACACGAATCCATTGTCGCCCATTCCATTGTACATGCGCTTTCTTACAATTCCATTGTGTTCTTGCTCTTCCTTTCTTGAACTTCGCCATCCTCTGCTGCCGGATATTACGTTCTTTTAACGCACGTTATATACTACTTGTATCAATATAAGTAGCTCAAAACAAAGTAGTAGTAGTAGTAGTAGTAGTAGAATTAGTAGTAGTAGTAATAGCAGTAGCAGTGTAGTGAACAAGAACACGGATGGGGACAATCGATTGTATTTAGCACAAAAATTACAGACTATCTCAATAAAATGTGAATACCATAAAGTCAATCGTCAATTCGCAAAATATCATTCGATCATATGAAACTGTACTGTTCCCGTTGCAAACACGAATCCATTGTCGCCCATTCCGTTGTACATGCGCTTTCTTACAATTCCATTGTGTTCTTGCTCTTCCTTTCTTGAACTTCGCCATCCTCTGCTGCCGGATATTACGTTCTTTTACCGCACGTTATATACTACTTGTATCAATATAAGTAGCTCAAAACAAAGTAGTAGTAGTAGTAGTAGTAGAATTAGTAGTAGTAGTAGTAATAGCAGTAGCAGTGTAGTGAACAAGAACACGGATGGGGACAATCGATTGTATTTAGCACAAAAATTACAGACTATCTCAATAAAATGTGAATACCATAACGTCAATCGTCAATTCGCAAAATATCATTCGATCATATGAAACTGTACTGTTCCCGTTGCAAACACGAATCCATTGTCGCCCATTCCGTTGTACATGCGCTTTCTTACAATTCCATTGTGTTCTTGCTCTTCCTTTCTTGAACTTCGCCATCCTCTGCTGCCGGATATTACGTTCTTTTACCGCACGTTATATACTACTTGTATCAATATAAGTAGCTCAAAACAAAGTAGTAGTAGTAGTAGTAGTAGAATTAGTAGTAGTAGTAGTAATAGCAGTAGCAGTGTAGTGAACAAGAACGCGGATGGGGACAATCGATTGTATTTAGCACAAAAATTACAGACTATCTCAATAAAATGTGAATACCATAAAGTCAATCGTCAATTCGCAAAATATCATTCGATCATATCAAACTGTACTGTTCCCGTTGCAAACACGAATCCATTGTCGCCCATTCCGTTGTACATGCGCTTTCTTACAATTCCATTGTGTTCTTGCTCTTCCTTTCTTGAACTTCGCCATCCTCTGCTGCCGGATATTACGTTCTTTTAACGCACGTTATATACTACTTGTATCAATATAAGTAGCTCAAAACAAAGTAGTAGTAGTAGTAGTAGTAGTAGATTAGTAGTAGTAGTAATAGCAGTAGCAGTGTAGTGAACAAGAACACGGATGGGGACAATCGATTGTATTTAGCACAAAAATTACAGACTATCTCAATAAAATGTGAATACCATAAAGTCAATCGTCAATTCGCAAAATATCATTCGATCATATCAAACTGTACTGTTCCCGTTGCAAACACGAATCCATTGTCGCCCATTCCGTTGTACATGCGCTTTCTTACAATTCCATTGTGTTCTTGCTCTTCCTTTCTTGAACTTCGCCATCCTCTGCTGCCGGATATTACGTTCTTTTACCGCACGTTATATACTACTTGTATCAATATAAGTAGCTCAAAACAAAGTAGTAGTAGTAGTAGTAGTAGAATTAGTAGTAGTAGTAGTAATAGCAGTAGCAGTGTAGTGAACAAGAACACGGATGGGGACAATCGATTGTATTTAGCACAAAAATTACAGACTATCTCAATAAAATGTGAATACCATAAAGTCAATCGTCAATTCGCAAAATATCATTCGATCATATCAAACTGCACTGTTCCCGTTGCAAACACTAATCCATTGTCGCCCATTCCATTGTACATGAGTTTTCTAACAATTCCATTGTGTTCTTGCTCTTCCTTTCTTGAACTTCGCCATCCTCTGCTGCCGGATATTACGTTCTTTTAACGCACGTTATATACTACTTGTATCAATATAAGTAGCTCACACAAAAGTAGTAGTAGTAGTAGTAGTAGAATTAGTAGTAGTAGTAATAGCAGTAGCAGTGTAGTGAACAAGAACACGGATGGGGACAATCGATTGTATTTAGCACAAAAATTACAGACTATCTCAATAAAATGTGAATACCATAACGTCAATCGTCAATTCGCAAAATATCATTCGATCATGTGAAACTGTACTGTTCCCGTTGCAAACACGAATCCATTGTCGCCCATTCCGTTGTACATGCGCTTTCTTACAATTCCATTGTGTTCTTGCTCTTCCTTTCTTGAACTTCGCCATCCTCTGCTGCCGGATATTACGTTCTTTTAACGCACGTTATATACTACTTATATCAATATAAGTAGCTCAAAACAAAGTAGTAGTAGTAGTAGTAGTAGAATTAGTAGTAGTAGTAATAGCAGTAGCAGTGTAGTGAACAAGAACACGGATGGGGACAATCGATTGTATTTAGCACAAAAATTACAGACTATCTCAATAAAATGTGAATACCATAACGTCAATCGTCAATTCGCAAAATATCATTCGATCATGTGAAACTGTACTGTTCCCGTTGCAAACACGAATCCATTGTCGCCCATTCCATTGTACATGCGCTTTCTTACAATTCCATTGTGTTCTTGCTCTTCCTTTCTTGAACTTCGCCATCCTCTGCTGCCGGATATTACGTTCTTTTACCGCACGTTATATACTACTTGTATCAATATAAGTAGCTCAAAACAAAGTAGTAGTAGTAGTAGTAGTAGAATTAGTAGTAGTAGTAGTAATAGCAGTAGCAGTGTAGTGAACAAGAACACGGATGGGGACAATCGATTGTATTTAGCACAAAAATTACAGACTATCTCAATAAAATGTGAATACCATAAAGTCAATCGTCAATTCGCAAAATATCATTCGATCATATCAAACTGTACTGTTCCCGTTGCAAACACGAATCCATTGTCGCCCATTCCGTTGTACATGCGCTTTCTTACAATTCCATTGTGTTCTTGCTCTTCCTTTCTTGAACTTCGCCATCCTCTGCTGCCGGATATTACGTTCTTTTAACGCACGTTATATACTACTTGTATCAATATAAGTAGCTCAAAACAAAGTAGTAGTAGTAGTAGTAGAATTAGTAGTAGTAGTAGTAATAGCAGTAGCAGTGTAGTGAACAAGAACACGGATGGGGACAATCGATTGTATTTAGCACAAAAATTACAGACTATCTCAATAAAATGTGAATACCATAAAGTCAATCGTCAATTCGCAAAATATCATTCGATCATATCAAACTGTACTGTTCCCGTTGCAAACACGAATCCATTGTCGCCCATTCCGTTGTACATGCGCTTTCTTACAATTCCATTGTGTTCTTGCTCTTCCTTTCTTGAACTTCGCCATCCTCTGCTGCCGGATATTACGTTCTTTTAACGCACGTTATATACTACTTGTATCAATATAAGTAGCTCAAAACAAAGTAGTAGTAGTAGTAGTAGAATTAGTAGTAGTAGTAGTAATAGCAGTAGCAGTGTAGTGAACAAGAACACGGATGGGGACAATCGATTGTATTTAGCACAAAAATTACAGACTATCTCAATAAAATGTGAATACCATAAAGTCAATCGTCAATTCGCAAAATATCATTCGATCATATCAAACTGTACTGTTCCCGTTGCAAACACGAATCCATTGTCGCCCATTCCGTTGTACATGCGCTTTCTTACAATTCCATTGTGTTCTTGCTCTTCCTTTCTTGAACTTCGCCATCCTCTGCTGCCGGATATTACGTTCTTTTAACGCACGTTATATACTACTTGTATCAATATAAGTAGCTCAAAACAAAGTAGTAGTAGTAGTAGTAGAATTAGTAGTAGTAGTAGTAATAGCAGTAGCAGTGTAGTGAACAAGAACACGGATGGGGACAATCGATTGTATTTAGCACAAAAATTACAGACTATCTCAATAAAATGTGAATACCATAAAGTCAATCGTCAATTCGCAAAATATCATTCGATCATATCAAACTGTACTGTTCCCGTTGCAAACACGAATCCATTGTCGCCCATTCCGTTGTACATGCGCTTTCTTACAATTCCATTGTGTTCTTGCTCTTCCTTTCTTGAACTTCGCCATCCTCTGCTGCCGGATATTACGTTCTTTTAACGCACGTTATATACTACTTGTATCAATATAAGTAGCTCAAAACAAAGTAGTAGTAGTAGTAGTAGTAGAATTAGTAGTAGTAGTAGTAATAGCAGTAGCAGTGTAGTGAACAAGAACGCGGATGGGGACAATCGATTGTATTTAGCACAAAAATTACAGACTATCTCAATAAAATGTGAATACCATAAAGTCAATCGTCAATTCGCAAAATATCATTCGATCATATCAAACTGTACTGTTCCCGTTGCAAACACGAATCCATTGTCGCCCATTCCGTTGTACATGCGCTTTCTTACAATTCCATTGTGTTCTTGCTCTTCCTTTCTTGAACTTCGCCATCCTCTGCTGCCGGATATTACGTTCTTTTACCGCACGTTATATACTACTTGTATCAATATAAGTAGCTCAAAACAAAGTAGTAGTAGTAGTAGTAGTAGTAGAATTAGTAGTAGTAGTAGTAATAGCAGTAGCAGTGTAGTGAACAAGAACACGGATGGGGACAATCGATTGTATTTAGCACAAAAATTACAGACTATCTCAATAAAATGTGAATACCATAAAGTCAATCGTCAATTCGCAAAATATCATTCGATCATATCAAACTGTACTGTTCCCGTTGCAAACACGAATCCATTGTCGCCCATTCCGTTGTACATGCGCTTTCTTACAATTCCGATGTGTTCTTGCTCTTCCTTTCTTGAACTTCGCCATCCTCTGCTGCCGGATATTACGTTCTTTTACCGCACGTTATATACTACTTGTATCAATATAAGTAGCTCAAAACAAAGTAGTAGTAGTAGTAGTAGTAGAATTAGTAGTAGTAGTAGTAATAGCAGTAGCAGTGTAGTGAACAAGAACGCGGATGGGGACAATCGATTGTATTTAGCACAAAAATTACAGACTATCTCAATAAAATGTGAATACCATAAAGTCAATCGTCAATTCGCAAAATATCATTCGATCATATCAAACTGTACTGTTCCCGTTGCAAACACGAATCCATTGTCGCCCATTCCGTTGTACATGCGCTTTCTTACAATTCCATTGTGTTCTTGCTCTTCCTTTCTTGAACTTCGCCATCCTCTGCTGCCGGATATTACGTTCTTTTAACGCACGTTATATACTACTTGTATCAATATAAGTAGCTCAAAACAAAGTAGTAGTAGTAGTAGTAGTAGAATTAGTAGTAGTAGTAGTAATAGCAGTAGCAGTGTAGTGAACAAGAACACGGATGGGGACAATCGATTGTATTTAGCACAAAAATTACAGACTATCTCAATAAAATGTGAATACCATAAAGTCAATCGTCAATTCGCAAAATATCATTCGATCATATCAAACTGTACTGTTCCCGTTGCAAACACGAATCCATTGTCGCCCATTCCGTTGTACATGCGCTTTCTTACAATTCCATTGTGTTCTTGCTCTTCCTTTCTTGAACTTCGCCATCCTCTGCTGCCGGATATTACGTTCTTTTAACGCACGTTATATACTACTTGTATCAATATAAGTAGCTCAAAACAAAGTAGTAGTAGTAGTAGTAGTAGTAGTAGTAGTAGTAGTAGTAGTAGTAGTAGTAGCAGTGTAGTGAACAAGAACACGGATGGGGACAATCGATTGTATTTAGCACAAAAATTACAGACTATCTCAATAAAATGTGAATACCATAAAGTCAATCGTCAATTCGCAAAATATCATTCGATCATAGCAAACTGTACTGTTCCCGTTGCAAACACGAATCCATTGTCGCCCATTCCGTTGTACATGCGCTTTCTTACAATTCCATTGTGTTCTTGCTCTTCCTTTCTTGAACTTCGCCATCCTCTGCTGCCGGATATTACGTTCTTTTACCGCACGTTATATACTACTTGTATCAATATAAGTAGCTCAAAACAAAGTAGTAGTAGTAGTAGTAGTAGAATTAGTAGTAGTAGTAGTAATAGCAGTAGCAGTGTAGTGAACAAGAACACGGATGGGGACAATCGATTGTATTTAGCACAAAAATTACAGACTATCTCAATAAAATGTGAATACCATAAAGTCAATCGTCAATTCGCAAAATATCATTCGATCATATCAAACTGTACTGTTCCCGTTGCAAACACGAATCCATTGTCGCCCATTCCGTTGTACATGCGCTTTCTTACAATTCCATTGTGTTCTTGCTCTTCCTTTCTTGAACTTCGCCATCCTCTGCTGCCGGATATTACGTTCTTTTAACGCACGTTATATACTACTTATATCAATATAAGTAGCTCACACCAAAGTAGTAGTAGTAGTAGTAGCATTAGAAGTATGAATAATATTATTATTATTACTAGTCTTATTATTAGTATTAATAATATTATTTGTATTAGTAGTACTAGTATTTGTATTTATATTAGTAGCAGTACTAGTAGTAGAATTAGTAGTAGTAGTAATATCAGTAGCAGTGTAGTGAACAAGAACACGGATGGGGACAATCGATTGTATTTAGCCCAAAAATTACAGACTATTTCAATAAAATGTGAATACCATAAAGTCAATCGTCAATTCGCAAAATATCATTCGATCATATCAAACTGTACTGTTCCCGTTGCAAACACGAATCCATTGTCGCCCATTCCAGTTGTACATGCGCTTTCTTACAATTCCATTGTGTTCTTGCTCTTCCTTTCTTGAACTTCGCCATCCTCTGCTGCCGGATATTACGTTCTTTTAACGCACGTTATATACTACTTGTATCAATATAAGTAGCTCAAAACAAAGTAGTAGTAGTAGTAGTAGAATTAGTAGTAGTAGTAATAGCAGTAGCAGTGTAGTGAACAAGAACACGGATGGGGACAATCGATTGTATTTAGCACAAAAATTACAGACTATCTCAATAAAATGTGAATACCATAAAGTCAATCGTCAATTCGCAAAATATCATTCGATCATATCAAACTGCACTGTTCCCGTTGCAAACACGAATCCATTGTCGCCCATTCCGTTGTACATGCGCTTTCTTACAATTCCATTGTGTTCTTGCTCTTCCTTTCTTGAACTTCGCCATCCTCTGCTGCCGGATATTACGTTCTTTTAACGCACGTTATATACTACTTGTATCAATATAAGTAGCTCAAAACAAAGTAGTAGTAGTAGTAGTAGTAGAATTAGTAGTAGTAGTAATAGCAGTAGCAGTGTAGTGAACAAGAACACGGATGGGGACAATCGATTGTATTTAGCACAAAAATTACAGACTATCTCAATAAAATGTGAATACCATAAAGTCAATCGTCAATTCGCAAAATATCATTCGATCATATCAAACTGTACTGTTCCCGTTGCAAACACGAATCCATTGTCGCCCATTCCATTGTACATGCGCTTTCTTACAATTCCATTGTGTTCTTGCTCTTCCTTTCTTGAACTTCGCCATCCTCTGCTGCCGGATATAACGTTCTTTTAACGCACGTTATATACTACTTATATCAATATAAGTAGCTCACACCAAAGTAGTAGTAGTAGTAGTAGCATTAGAAGTATGAATAATATTATTATTATTACTAGTCTTATTATTAGTATTAATAATATTATTATTATTAGTAGTAGTAGTAGTAGTAGTAGTAGTAGTAGTAGTAATAGCAGTAGCAGTGTAGTGAACAAGAACACGGATGGGGACAATCGATTGTATTTAGCACAAAAATTACAGACTATCTCAATAAAATGTGAATACCATAACGTCAATCGTCAATTCGCAAAATATCATTCGATCATATCAAACTGTACTGTTCCCGTTGCAAACACGAATGCATTGTCGCCCATTCCGTTGTACATGCGCTTTCTTACAATTCCATTGTGTTCTTGCTCTTCCTTTCTTGAACTTCGCCATCCTCTGCTGCCGGATATTACGTTCTTTTAACGCACGTTATATACTACTTATATCAAAATAAGTAGCTCAAAACAAAGTAGTAGTAGTAATATTATTAGTAGTACTAGTAGTAGAATTAGTAGTAGTAGTAATAGCAGTAGCAGTGTAGTGAACAAGAACACGGATGGGGACAATCGATTGTATTTAGCACAAAAATTACAGACTATCTCAATAAAATGTGAATACCATAACGTCAATCGTCAATTCGCAAAATATCATTCGATCATGTGAAACTGTACTGTTCCCGTTGCAAACACGAATCCATTGAA
>OX103953.1:5250434-5252934 GCA_944470425.2 Schistosoma bovis
ACTGATGAGCTACTTATATTGATATAAGTAGTATATAACGTGCGTTAAAAGAACGTAATATCCGGCAGCAGAGGATGGCGAAGTTCAAGAAAGGAAGAGCAAGAACACAATGGAATTGTAAGAAAGCGCATGTACAATGGAATGGGCGACAATGGATTCGTGTTTGCAACGGGAACAGTACAGTTTCACATGATCGAATGATATTTTGCGAATTGACGATTGACGTTATGGTATTCACATTTTATTGAGATAGTCTGTAATTTTTGTGCTAAATACAATCGATTGTCCCCATCCGTGTTCTTGTTCACTACACTGCTACTACTACTTCTATTACTACTACTACTACTACTACTACTACTACTACTAGTACTACTTTGTTTTGAGCTACTTATATTGATACAAGTAGTATATAACGTGCGTTAAAAGAACGTAATATCCGGCAGCAGAGGATGGCGAAGTTCAAGAAAGGAAGAGCAAGAACACAATGGAATTGTAAGAAAGCGCATGTACAACGGAATGGGCGACAATGGATTCGTGTTTGCAACGGGAACAGTACAGTTTCACATGATCGAATGATATTTTGCGAATTGACGATTGACGTTATGGTATTCACATTTTATTGAGATAGTCTGTAATTTTTCTGCTGAATACAATCGATTGTCCCCACACGTGTTCTTGTTCACTACACTGCTACTATTCCTTCTACTACTATTACTACTACTACTACTACTACTACTACTACTACTACTACTACTACTACTACTACTACTACTACTACTACTACTAATACTACTACTACTACTACTACTACTACTACTTTGTTTTGAGCTACTTATATTGATATAAGTAGTATATAACGTGCGTTAAAAGAACGTAATATCCGGCAGCAGAGGATGGCGAAGTTCAAGAAAGGAAGAGCAAGAACACAATGGAATTGTAAGAAAGCGCATGTACAACGGAATGGGCGACAATGGATTCGTGTTTGCAACGGGAACAGTACAGTTTCACATGATCGAATGATATTTTGCGAATTGACGATTGACGTTATGGTATTCACATTTTATTGAGATAGTCTGTAATTTTTGTGCTAAATACAATCGATTGTCCCCATCCGTGTTCTTGTTCATTACACTGCTACTACTATTAATACTACTACTAATTCTACTACTAGTACTGCTACTACTTTAAATACAAATACTAGTACTACTACTAATAATAATAATATTAATACTAATAATAATACTAGTATTATTAATAATATTATTCATATTTCTAATGCTAATACTACTACTACTACTTTGTTTTGAGCTACTTATATTGATATAAGTAGTATATAACGTGCGTTAAAAGAACGTAATATCCGGCAGCAGAGGATGGCGAAGTTCAAGAAAGGAAGAGCAAGAACACAATGGAATTGTAAGAAAGCGCATGTACAACGGAATGGGCGACAATGGATTCGTGTTTGCAACGGGAACAGTACAGTTTCACATGATCGAATGATATTTTGCGAATTGACGATTGACGTTATGGTATTCACATTTTATTGAGATAGTCTGTAATTTTTGTGCTAAATACAATCGATTGTCCCCATCCGTGTTCTTGTTCACTTCATTGCTAATACTATTACTACTACTAATAATTCTACTACTAGTACTGCTACTAATATAAATACAAATACTAGTACTACTACTAATAATAATAATATTAATACTAATAATAATACTAGTAATAATAATAATATTAATCATACTTCTTATGCTACTACTACTACTACTTTGGTGTGAGCTATTTATATTGATAAAAGTAGTATATAACGTGCGTTAAAAGAACGTTATATCCGGCAGCAGAGGATGGCGAAGTTCAAGAAAGGAAGAGCAAGAACACAATGGAATTGTAAGAAAGCGCATGTACAATGGAATGGGCGACAATGGATTCGTGTTTGCAACGGGAACAGTACAGTGTCACATGATCGAATGATATTTTGCGAATTGACGATTGACTTCATGGTATTCACATTTAATTGAGATAGTCTGTAATTTTTGTGCTAAATACAATCGATTGTCCCCATCCGTGTTCTTGTTCACTACACTGCTACTACTACTACTACTACTACTACTACTACTACTACTACTACTACTACTACTACTACTACTACTACTACTACTACTACTACTACTACTACTACTTTGTTTTGAGCTACTTATATTGATATAAGTAGTATATAACGTGCGTTAAAAGAACGTAATATCCGGCAGCAGAGGATGGCGTAGTTCAAGAAAGGAAGAGCAAGAACACAATGGAATTGTAAGAAAGCGCATGTACAACGGAATGGGCGACAATGGATTCGTGTTTGCAACGGGAACAGTACAGTTTGATATGATCGAATGATATTTTGCGAATTGACGATTGACTTTATGGTATTCACATTTTATTGAGATAGTCTGTAATTTTTGTGCTAAATACAATCGATTGTCCCCATCCGCGTTCTTGTTCACTACAC
>OX103953.1:5255434-5275657 GCA_944470425.2 Schistosoma bovis
CAATGGAATTGTAAGAAAGCGCATGTACAACGGAATGGGCGACAATGGATTCGTGTTTGCAACGGGAACAGTACAGTTTGATATGATCGAATGATATTTTGCGAATTGACGATTGACGTTATGGTATTCACATTTTATTGAGATAGTCTGTAATTTTTGTGCTAAATACAATCGATTGTCCCCATCCGCGTTCTTGTTCACTACACTGCTACTGCTATTACTACTACTACTACTAATTCTACTACTACTACTACTACTTTGTTTTGAGCTACTTATATTGATACAAGTAGTATATAACTTGCGTTAAAAGAACGTTATATCCGGCAGCAGAGGATGGCGAAGTTCAAGAAAGGAAGAGCAAGAACACAATGGAATTGTAAGAAAGCGCATGTACAACGGAATGGGCGACAATGGATTCGTGTTTGCAACGGGAACAGTACAGTTTGATATGATCGAATGATATTTTGCGAATTGACGATTGACTTTATGGTATTCACATTTTATTGAGATAGTCTGTAATTTTTGTGCTAAATACAATCGATTGTCCCCATCCGTGTTCTCGTTCACTACACTGCTACTGCAATTACTACTACTACTAATTCTACTACCAGTACTGCTACTACTATAAATACTATTACTACTACTACTACTACTACTACTAATTATAATAATAATACTAGTAATAATAATAATAATAATACCAATAATAATACTACTACTTCTCCTACTAATGCTACTACTACTACTATTCTAGTACTAGTACTACTACTAGTATAAATACTAATATTACTACTACTACTAATAATAATAATCATAATAATAATACTAGTAATAATAATAATAATAATACTAATAATAATACTACTACTTCTCCTACTAATACTACTACTACTTTGGTGTGAGCCACTTATATTGATATAAGTAGTATATAACGTGCGTTAAAAGAAGGTAATATCCGGCAGCAGAGGATGGCGAAGTTCAAGAAAGGAAGAGCAAGAACACAATGGAATTGTAAGAAAACGCATGTACAATGGAATGGGCGACAATGGATTAGTGTTTGCAACGGGAACAGTACAGTTTGATATGATCGAATGATATTTTGCGAATTGACGATTGACTTTATGGTATTCACATTTTATTGAGATAGTCTGTAATTTTTGTGCTAAATACAATCGATTGTCCCCATCCGTGTTCTTGTTCACTACACTGCTACTGCTATTACTACTACTACTAATTCTACTACTAGTACTGCTACTACTCTAAATACAAATACTAGTACTACTACTAATAATAATAATTTTAATACTAATAATATTACTAGTATTAATAATAATATTATTCATACTTCTAATGCTAATACTACTACTACTACTTTGTTTGAGCTACTTATATTGATACAAGTAGTATATAACGTGCGTTAAAAGAACGTTATATCCCGCAGCAGAAGATGGCGAAGTTCAAGAAAGGAAGAGCAAGAACACAATGGAATTGTAAAAAAGCGCATGTACAACGGAATGGGCGACAATGGATTCGTGTTTGCAACGGGAACAGTACAGTTTGATATGATCGAATGATATTTTGCGAATTGACGATTGACTTTATGGTATTCACATTTTATTGAGATAGTCTGTAATTTTTGTGCTAAATACAATCGATTGTCCCCATCCGTGTTCTTGTTCACTACACTGCTACTGCTATTACTACTACTACTAATTCTACTACTACTACTACTACTTTGTTTTGAGCTACTTATATTGATACAAGTAGTATATAACGTGCGTTAAAAGAACGTAATATCCGGCAGCAGAGGATGGCGAAGTTCAAGAAAGGAAGAGCAAGAACACAATGGAATTGTAAGAAAGCGCATGTACAACGGAATGGGCGACAATGGATTCGTGTTTGCAACGGGAACAGTACAGTTTGATATGATCGAATGATATTTTGCGAATTGACGATTGACTTTATGGTATTCACATTTTATTGAGATAGTCTGTAATTTTTGTGCTAAATACAATCGATTGTCCCCATCCGTGTTCTTGTTCACTACACTGCTACTGCTATTACTACTACTACTACTAATTCTACTACTACTACTACTACTTTGTTTTGAGCTACTTATATTGATACAAGTAGTATATAACGTGCGTTAAAAGAACGTTATATCCGGCAGCAGAGGATGGCGAAGTTCAAGAAAGGAAGAGCAAGAACACAATGGAATTGTAAGAAAGCGCATGTACAACGGAATGGGCGACAATGGATTCGTGTTTGCAACGGGAACAGTACAGTTTGATATGATCGAATGATATTTTGCGAATTGACGATTGACTTTATGGTATTCACATTTTATTGAGATAGTCTGTAATTTTTGTGCTAAATACAATCGATTGTCCCCATCCGCGTTCTTGTTCACTACACTGCTACTGCTATTACTACTACTACTAATTCTACTACTACTACTACTTTGTTTTGAGCTACTTATATTGATACAAGTAGTATATAACTTGCGTTAAAAGAACGTTATATCCGGCAGCAGAGGATGGCGAAGTTCAAGAAAGGAAGAGCAAGAACACAATGGAATTGTAAGAAAGCGCATGTACAACGGAATGGGCGACAATGGATTCGTGTTTGCAACGGGAACAGTACAGTTTGATATGATCGAATGATATTTTGCGAATTGACGATTGACTTTATGGTATTCACATTTTATTGAGATAGTCTGTAATTTTTGTGCTAAATACAATCGATTGTCCCCATCCGTGTTCTTGTTCACTACACTGCTACTGCTATTACTACTACTACTACTAATTCTACTACTACTACTACTACTTTGTTTTGAGCTACTTATATTGATACAAGTAGTATATAACGTGCGTTAAAAGAACGTAATATCCGGCAGCAGAGGATGGCGAAGTTCAAGAAAGGAAGAGCAAGAACACAATGGAATTGTAAGAAAGCGCATGTACAACGGAATGGGCGACAATGGATTCGTGTTTGCAACGGGAACAGTACAGTTTCACATGATCGAATGATATTTTGCGAATTGACGATTGACGTTATGGTATTCACATTTTATTGAGATAGTCTGTAATTTTTGTGCTAAATACAATCGATTGTCCCCATCCGTGTTCTTGTTCATTACATTGCTACTACTATTACTACTACTACTAATTCTACTACTAGTACTGCTACTACTTTAAATACAAATACTACTACTACTACTAATAATAATAATATTAATACTAATAATAATACTAGTATTATTAATAATATTATTCATACTTCTAATGCTACTACTACTACTACTTTGGTGTGAGCTATTTATGTTGATACAAGTAGTATATAACGTGCGTTAAAAGAACGTTATATCCGGCAGCAGAGGATGGCGAAGTTCAAGAAAGGAAGAGCAAGAACACAATGGAATTGTAAGAAAGCGCATGTACAACGGAATGGGCGACAATGGATTCGTGTTTGCAACAGGAACAGTACAGTTTCACATGATCGAATGATATTTTGCGAATTGACGATTGACTTCATGGTATTCACATTTAATTGAGATAGTCTGTAATTTTTGTGCTAAATACAATCGATTGTCCCCATCCGTGTTCTTGTTCACTACACTGCTACTACTACTACTACTACTACTACTACTACTACCACTACTACTACTACTGCCACTACTACTACTACTACCACTACTACTACTACTACTACTACTACTACTTTGTTTTGAGCTACTTATATTGATATTAGTAGTATATAACGTGCGTTAAAAGAACGTAATATCCGGCAGCAGAGGATGGCGAAGTTCAAGAAAGGAAGAGCAAGAACACAATGGAATTGTAAGAAAGCGCATGTACAACGGAATGGGCGACAATGGATTCGTGTTTGCAACGGGAACAGTACAGTTTGATATGATCGAATGATATTTTGCGAATTGACGATTGACTTTATGGTATTCACATTTTATTGAGATAGTCTGTAATTTTTGTGCTAAATACAATCGATTGTCCCCATCCGCGTTCTTGTTCACTACACTGCTACTGCTATTACTACTACTACTACTAATTCTACTACTACTACTACTACTTTGTTTTGAGCTACTTATATTGATACAAGTAGTATATAACTTGCGTTAAAAGAACGTTATATCCGGCAGCAGAGGATGGCGAAGTTCAAGAAAGGAAGAGCAAGAACACAATGGAATTGTAAGAAAACGCATGTACAATGGAATGGGCGACAATGGATTAGTGTTTGCAACGGGAACAGTACAGTTTGATATGATCGAATAATATTTCGCAAATCGAAAAAAGACATTATGGTATTCACATTTTATTGAGATAGTCTGTAATTTTTGTGCTAAATACAATCGATTGTCCCCACACGTGTTCTTGTTCACTACACTGCTACTATTCCTACTACTACTATTACTACTACTACTACTACTACTACTACAAACATTAATACTACTATTACTACAACTAATAATAATAATAATACTAGTAATAATAATAATAATAATATTAATCATACTACTAGTACTACTACTACTACTACTACTACTACTATTACTACTACTACTAGTACTGCTACTACTATAAATACTAATACTACTACTACTACAACTACTGCTAAAAACAATAATAATAATACTAGTAATAATAATAATAATACTAATAATAATACTACTACTTCTCCTACTAATACTACTACTACTTTGGTGTGAGCTACTTATATTGATATAAGTAGTATATAACGTGCGTTAAAAGAACGTAATATCCGGCAGCAGAGGATGGCGAAGTTCAAGAAAGGAAGAGCAAGAACACAATGGAATTGTAAGAAAGCGCATGTACAATGGAATGGGCGACAATGGATTCGTGTTTGCAACGGGAACAGTACAGTTTCACATGATCGAATGATATTTTGCGAATTGACGATTGACGTTATGGTATTCACATTTTATTGAGATAGTCTGTAATTTTTGTGCTAAATACAATCGATTGTCCCCATCCGTGTTCTTGTTCACTACACTGCTACTACTACTACTACTACTACTACTACTACTACTACTACTACTACTTTGTTTTGAGCTACTTATATTGATACAAGTAGTATATAACGTGCGTTAAAAGAACGTAATATCCGGCAGCAGAGGATGGCGAAGTTCAAGAAAGGAAGAGCAAGAACACAATGGAATTGTAAGAAAGCGCATGTACAACGGAATGGGCGACAATGGATTCGTGTTTGCAACGGGAACAGTACAGTTTCACATGATCGAATGATATTTTGCGAATTGACGATTGACGTTATGGTATTCACATTTTATTGAGATAGTCTGTAATTTTTGTGCTAAATACAATCGATTGTCCCCATCCGTGTTCTTGTTCACTACACTGCTACTACTACTACTACTACTACTACTACTACTACTACTACTACTACTACTACTACTACTACTACTACTACTACTACTACTACTACTACTACTACTACTACTACTACTACTACTACTACTACTACTACTACTACTACTTTGTTTTGAGCTACTTATATTGATATAAGTAGTATATAACGTGCGTTAAAAGAACGTAATATCCGGCAGCAGAGGATGGCGAAGTTCAAGAAAGGAAGAGCAAGAACACAATGGAATTGTAAGAAAGCGCATGTACAACGGAATGGGCGACAATGGATTCGTGTTTGCAACGGGAACAGTACAGTTTCACATGATCGAATGATATTTTGCGAATTGACGATTGACGTTATGGTATTCACATTTTATTGAGATAGTCTGTAATTTTTGTGCTAAATACAATCGATTGTCCCCATCCGCGTTCTTGTTCACTACACTGCTACTGCTATTACTAATACTACTACTAATTCTACTACTAGTACTGCTACTACTTTAAATACAAATACTAGTACTACCACTAATAATAATAATATTAATACTAATAATAATACTAGTATTATTAATAATATTATTCATATTTCTAATGCTACTACTACTACTACTACTTTGTTTTGAGCTACTTATATTGATATAAGTAGTATATAACGTGCGTTAAAAGAACGTAATATCCGGCAGCAGAGGATGGCGAAGTTCAAGAAAGGAAGAGCAAGAACACAATGGAATTGTAAGAAAGCGCATGTACAACGGAATGGGCGACAATGGATTCGTGTTTGCAACGGGAACAGTACAGTTTCACATGATCGAATGATATTTTGCGAATTGACGATTGACGTTATGGTATTCACATTTTATTGAGATAGTCTGTAATTTTTGTGCTAAATACAATCGATTGTCGCCATCCGTGTTCTTGTTCATTACACTGCTACTACTATTACTACTACTACTAATTCTACTACTAGTACTGCTACTACTTTAAATACAAATACTAGTACTACTACTAATAATAATAATATTAATACTAATAATAATACTAGTATTATTAATAATATTATTCATACTTCTAATGCTAATACTACTACTACTACTTTGGTGTGAGCTACTTATGTTGATACAAGTAGTATATAACGTGCGTTAAAAGAACGTTATATCCGGCAGCAGAGGATGGCGAAGTTCAAGAAAGGAAGAGCAAGAACACAATGGAATTGTAAGAAAGCGCATGTACAACGGAATGGGCGACAATGGATTCGTGTTTGCAACAGGAACAGTACAGTTTCACATGATCGAATGATATTTTGCGAATTGACGATTGACTTCATGGTATTCACATTTTATTGAGATAGTCTGTAATTTTTGTGCTAAATACAATCGATTGTCCCCATCCGTGTTCTTGTTCACTACACTGCTACTATTCCTACTACTTCTATTACTACTACTACTACTATTACTACTACTATTACTACTAGTACTACTATTACTAATACTACTACTACTACTACTTTGTTTTGAGCTACTTATATTGATATAAGTAGTATATAACGTGCGGTAAAAGAACGTAATATCCGGCAGCAGAGGATGGCGAAGTTCAAGAAAGGAAGAGCAAGAACACAATGGAATTGTAAGAAAGCGCATGTACAACGGAATGGGCGACAATGGATTCGTGTTTGCAACGGGAACAGTACAGTTTGATATGATCGAATGATATTTTGCGAATTGACGATTGACTTTATGGTATTCACATTTTATTGAGATAGTCTGTAATTTTTGTGCTAAATACAATCGATTGTCCCCATCCGCGTTCTTGTTCACTACACTGCTACTGCTATTACTACTACTACTACTAATTCTACTACTACTACTACTACTTTGTTTTGAGCTACTTATATTGATACAAGTAGTATATAACTTGCGTTAAAAGAACGTTATATCCGGCAGCAGAGGATGGCGAAGTTCAAGAAAGGAAGAGCAAGAACACAATGGAATTGTAAGAAAGCGCATGTACAACGGAATGGGCGACAATGGATTCGTGTTTGCAACGGGAACAGTACAGTTTGATATGATCGAATGATATTTTGCGAATTGACGATTGACGTTATTGTATTCACATTTTATTGAGATAGTCTGTAATTTTTGTGCTAAATACAATCGATTGTCCCCATCCGTGTTCTTGTTCACTACACTGCTACTGCTATTTCTACTACTACTAATTCTACTACTAGTACTGCTACTAATATAAACATTAATACTACTATTACTACTACTAATAATAATAATAATACTAGTAATAATAATAATAATAATATTAATCATACTACTAGTACTACTACTACTACTGCTACTGCTACTATTATTTCTACTACTCGTACTACTACTAGTATAAATACTAATATTACTACTACAATTATTACTAAAAACAATAATAATAATACTAGTAATAATAATAATAATAATACTAATAATAATACTACTACTTCTCCTACTAATACTACTACTACTTTGGTGTGAGCTACTTATATTGATATAAGTAGTATATAACGTGCGTTAAAAGAAGGTAATATCCGGCAGCAGAGGATGGCGAAGTTCAAGAAAGGAAGAGCAAGAACACAATGGAATTGTAAGAAAACGCATGTACAATGGAATGGGCGACAATGGATTAGTGTTTGCAACGGGAACAGTACAGTTTGATATGATCGAATGATATTTTGCGAATTGACGATTGACTTTATGGTATTCACATTTTATTGAGATAGTCTGTAATTTTTGTGCTAAATACAATCGATTGTCCCCATCCGTGTTCTTGTTCACTACACTGCTACTGCTATTACTACCACTACTAATTCTACTACTAGTACTGCTACTACTTTAAATACAAATACTAGTACTACTAATAATAATATTATTAATACTAATAATAAGACTAGTAATAATAATAATATTATTCATACTTCTAATGCTACTACTACTACTACTACTTTGGTGTGAGCTACTTATATTGATATAAGTAGTATATAACGTGCGTTAAAAGAACGTTATATCCCGCAGCAGAGGATGGCGAAGTTCAAGAAAGGAAGAGCAAGAACACAATGGAATTGTAAGAAAGCGCATGTACAACGGAATGGGCGACAATGGATTCGTGTTTGCAACGGGAACAGTACAGTTTGATATGATCGAATGATATTTTGCGAATTGACGATTGACTTTATGGTATTCACATTTTATTGAGATAGTCTGTAATTTTTGTGCTAAATACAATCGATTGTCCCCATCCGTGTTCTTGTTCACTACACTGCTACTGCTATTACTACTACTACTAATTCTACTACTACTACTACTACTTTGTTTTGAGCTACTTATATTGATACAAGTAGTATATAACGTGCGTTAAAAGAACGTTATATCCGGCAGCAGAGGATGGCGAAGTTCAAGAAAGGAAGAGCAAGAACACAATGGAATTGTAAGAAAGCGCATGTACAACGGAATGGGCGACAATGGATTCGTGTTTGCAACGGGAACAGTACAGTTTGATATGATCGAATGATATTTTGCGAATTGACGATTGACTTTATGGTATTCACATTTTATTGAGATAGTCTGTAATTTTTGTGCTAAATACAATCGATTGTCCCCATCCGTGTTCTTGTTCACTACACTGCTACTGCTATTACTACTACTACTAATTCTACTACTACTACTACTACTTTGTTTTGAGCTACTTATATTGATACAAGTAGTATATAACGTGCGTTAAAAGAACGTTATATCCGGCAGCAGAGGATGGCGAAGTTCAAGAAAGGAAGAGCAAGAACACAATGGAATTGTAAGAAAGCGCATGTACAACGGAATGGGCGACAATGGATTCGTGTTTGCAACGGGAACAGTACAGTTTGATATGATCGAATGATATTTTGCGAATTGACGATTGACTTTATGGTATTCACATTTTATTGAGATAGTCTGTAATTTTTGTGCTAAATACAATCGATTGTCCCCATCCGCGTTCTTGTTCACTACACTGCTACTGCTATTACTACTACTACTAATTCTACTACTACTACTACTTTGTTTTGAGCTACTTATATTGATACAAGTAGTATATAACGTGCGTTAAAAGAACGTTATATCCGGCAGCAGAGGATGGCGAAGTTCAAGAAAGGAAGAGCAAGAACACAATGGAATTGTAAGAAAGCGCATGTACAACGGAATGGGCGACAATGGATTCGTGTTTGCAACGGGAACAGTACAGTTTGATATGATCGAATGATATTTTGCGAATTGACGATTGACTTTATGGTATTCACATTTTATTGAGATAGTCTGTAATTTTTGTGCTAAATACAATCGATTGTCCCCATCCGTGTTCTTGTTCACTACACTGCTACTGCTATTACTACTACTACTAATTCTACTACTACTACTACTTTGTTTTGAGCTACTTATATTGATACAAGTAGTATATAACGTGCGGTAAAAGAACGTAATATCCGGCAGCAGAGGATGGCGAAGTTCAAGAAAGGAAGAGCAAGAACACAATGGAATTGTAAGAAAGCGCATGTACAACGGAATGGGCGACAATGGATTCGTGTTTGCAACGGGAACAGTACAGTTTGATATGATCGAATGATATTTTGCGAATTGACGATTGACTTTATGGTATTCACATTTTATTGAGATAGTCTGTAATTTTTGTGCTAAATACAATCGATTGTCCCCATCCGCGTTCTTGTTCACTACACTGCTACTGCTATTACTAATACTACTAATTCTACTACTACTACTTCTGCTTTGTTTTGAGCTACTTATATTGATACAAGTAGTATATAACTTGCGTTAAAAGAACGTTATATCCGGCAGCAGAGGATGGCGAAGTTCAAGAAAGGAAGAGCAAGAACACAATGGAATTGCAAGAAAGCGCATGTACAACGGAATGGGCGACAATGGATTCGTGTTTGCAACGGGAACAGTACAGTTTGATATGATCGAATGATATTTTGCGAATTGACGATTGACTTTATGGTATTCACATTTTATTGAGATAGTCTGTAATTTTTGTGCTAAATACAATCGATTGTCCCCATCCGTGTTCTTGTTCATTACACTGCTACTGCTATTTCTACTACTACTAATTCTACTACTAGTACTGCTACTAATATAAACATTAATACTACTATTACTACAACTAATAATAATAATAATACTAGTAATAATAATAATAATAATATTAATCATACTACTACTACTACTACTATTACTGCTACTACTACTACTACTACTACTAGTACTACTACTACTATAAATACTAATAATACTACTACAACTACTACTAATACTACTAATAATATTAATTCTAGTAATAATAATAATAATATTAATAATACTACTACTTTTACTACTACTACTACTACTACTTTGGTGTGAGCTACTTATATTGATATAAGTAGTATATAACGTGCGTTAAAAGAACGTAATATCCGGCAGCAGAGGATGGCGAAGTTCAAGAAAGGAAGAGCAAGAACACAATGGAATTGTAAGAAAGCGCATGTACAATGGAATGGGCGACAATGGATTCGTGTTTGCAACGGGAACAGTACAGTTTCACATGATCGAATGATATTTTGCGAATTGACGATTGACTTTATGGTATTCACATTTTATTGAGATAGTCTGTAATTTTTGTGCTAAATACAATCGATTGTCCCCATCCGCGTTCTTGTTCACTACACTGCTACTGCTATTACTAATACTACTAATTCTACTACTACTACTTGTACTTTGTTTTGAGCTACTTATATTGATACAAGTAGTATATAACGTGCGTTAAAAGAACGTTATATCCGGCAGCAGAGGATGGCGAAGTTCAAGAAAGGAAGAGCAAGAACACAATGGAATTGTAAGAAAGCGCATGTACAACGGAATGGGCGACAATGGATTCGTGTTTGCAACGGGAACAGTACAGTTTGATATGATCGAATGATATTTTGCGAATTGACGATTGACTTTATGGTATTCACATTTTATTGAGATAGTCTGTAATTTTTGTGCTAAATACAATCGATTGTCCCCATCCGTGTTCTTGTTCATTACACTGCTACTACTACTACTACTACTACTAATTCTAGTATTAGTACTACTACTAGTATAAATACTAATATTACTACTACAATTATTACTAAAAACAATAATAATAATACTAGTAATAATAATAATAATACTATAATAATAATACTACTACTTCTCCTACTAATACTACTACTACTTTTATTTCTACTACTCGTACTACTAATACTATAAATACTAATATTTCTACTACTACCACTAATAATATTAATAATATTTATAATAATACTAGTAATAATAATAATAATGATTATACTATCAATAATACTACTACTTCTCCTACTAATACTACTACTACTTTGGTGTGAGCTACTTATATTGATATAAGTAGTATATAACGTGCGTTAAAAGAACGTAATATCCGGCAGCAGAGGATGGCGAAGTTCAAGAAAGGAAGAGCAAGAACACAATGGAATTGTAAGAAAGCGCATGTACAATGGAATGGGCGACAATGGATTCGTGTTTGCAACGGGAACAGTACAGTTTCACATGATCGAATGATATTTTGCGAATTGACGATTGACTTTATGGTATTCACATTTTATTGAGATAGTCTGTAATTTTTGTGCTAAATACAATCGATTGTCCCCATCCGTGTTCTTGTTCACTACACTGCTACTGCTATTACTACCACTACTAATTCTACTACTAGTACTGCTACTACTTTAAATACAAATACTAGTACTATTACTAATAATAATAATTTTAATACTAATAATATTACTAGTATTAATAATAATATTATTCATACTTCTAATGCTAATACTACTACTACTACTTTGGTGTGAGCTACTTATATTGATACAAGTAGTATATAACGTGCGTTAAAAGAACGTTATATCCCGCAGCAGAGGATGGCGAAGTTCAAGAAAGGAAGAGCAAGAACACAATGGAATTGTAAGAAAGCGCATGTACAACGGAATGAGCGACAATGGATTCGTGTTTGCAACGGGAACAGTACAGTTTGATATGATCGAATGATATTTTGCGAATTGACGATTGACTTTATGGTATTCACATTTTATTGAGATAGTCTGTAATTTTTGTGCTAAATACAATCGATTGTCCCCATCCGTGTTCTTGTTCACTACACTGCTACTGCTATTACTACTACTACTAATTCTACTACTAGTACTGCTACTACTTTAAATACAAATACTAGTACTACTACTAATAATAATAATATTAATACTAATAATATTACTAGTATTAATAATAATATTATTCATACTTCTAATGCTAATACTACTACTACTACTTTGGTGTGAGCTACTTATATTGATACAAGTAGTATATAACGTGCGTTAAAAGAACGTTATATCCCGCAGCAGAGGATGGCGAAGTTCAAGAAAGGAAGAGCAAGAACACAATGGAATTGTAAGAAAGCGCATGTACAACGGAATGGGCAACAATGGATTCGTGTTTGCAACGGGATTAGTACAGTTTCACATGATCGAATGATATTTTGCGAATTGACGATTGACTTTATGGTATTCACATTTTATTGAGATAGTCTGTAATTTTTGTGCTAAATACAATCGATTGTCCCCATCCGTGTTCTTGTTCACTACACTGCTACTGCTATTACTACTACTACTAATTCTACTACTACTACTACTACTTTGTTTTGAGCTACTTATATTGATACAAGTAGTATATAACGTGCGTTAAAAGAACGTTATATCCGGCAGCAGAGGATGGCGAAGTTCAAGAAAGGAAGAGCAAGAACACAATGGAATTGTAAGAAAGCGCATGTACAACGGAATGGGCGACAATGGATTCGTGTTTGCAACGGGAACAGTACAGTTTGATATGATCGAATGATATTTTGCGAATTGACGATTGACTTTATGGTATTCACATTTTATTGAGATAGTCTGTAATTTTTGTGCTAAATACAATCGATTGTCCCCATCCGTGTTCTTGTTCACTACACTGCTACTGCTATTACTACCACTACTAATTCTACTACTACTACTACTACTTTGTTTTGAGCTACTTATATTGATACAAGTAGTATATAACGTGCGTTAAAAGAACGTTATATCCGGCAGCAGAGGATGGCGAAGTTCAAGAAAGGAAGAGCAAGAACACAATGGAATTGTAAAAAAGCGCATGTACAACGGAATGGGCGACAATGGATTCGTGTTTGCAACGGGAACAGTACAGTTTGATATGATCGAATGATATTTTGCGAATTGACGATTGACTTTATGGTATTCACATTTTATTGAGATAGTCTGTAATTTTTGTGCTAAATACAATCGATTGTCCCCATCCGCGTTCTTGTTCACTACACTGCTACTGCTATTACTAATACTACTAATTCTACTACTACTACTACTACTTTGTTTTGAGCTACTTATATTGATACAAGTAGTATATAACTTGCGTTAAAAGAACGTTATATCCGGCAGCAGAGGATGGCGAAGTTCAAGAAAGGAAGAGCAAGAACACAATGGAATTGTAAGAAAGCGCATGTACAACGGAATGGGCGACAATGGATTCGTGTTTGCAACGGGAACAGTACAGTTTCACATGATCGAATGATATTTTGCGAATTGACGATTGACTTTATGGTATTCACATTTTATTGAGATAGTCTGTAATTTTTGTGCTAAATACAATCGATTGTCCCCATCCGTGTTCTTGTTCACTACACTGCTACTGCTATTACTACTACTACTAATTCTACTACTACTACTACTTTGTTTTGAGCTACTTATATTGATACAAGTAGTATATAACGTGCGTTAAAAGAACGTAATATCCGGCAGCAGAGGATGGCGAAGTTCAAGAAAGGAAGAGCAAGAACACAATGGAATTGTAAGAAAGCGCAGGTACAACGGAATGGGCGACAATGGATTCGTGTTTGCAACGGGAACAGTACAGTTTCACATGATCGAATGATATTTTGCGAATTGACGATTGACTTTATGGTATTCACATTTTATTGAGATAGTCTGTAATTTTTGTGCTAAATACAATCGATTGTCCCCATCCGTGTTCTTGTTCACTACACTGCTACTGCTATTACTACCACTACTAATTCTACTACTAGTACTGCTACTACTTTAAATACAAATACTAGTACTATTACTAATAATAATATTATTAATACTAATAATATTACTAGTATTAATAATAATATTATTCATACTTCTAATGCTAATACTACTACTACTACTTTGTTTTGAGCTACTTATATTGATACAAGTAGTATATAACGTGCGTTAAAAGAACGTTATATCCCGCAGCAGAGGATGGCGAAGTTCAAGAAAGGAAGAGCAAGAACACAATGGAATTGTAAGAAAGCGCATATACAACGGAATGGGCGACAATGGATTCGTGTTTGCAACGGGAACAGTACAGTTTGATATGATCGAATGATATTTTGCGAATTGACGATTGACTTTATGGTATTCACATTTTATTGAGATAGTCTGTAATTTTTGTGCTAAATACAATCGATTGTCCCCATCCGTGTTCTTGTTCATTACACTGCTACTGCTATTTCTACTACTACTAATTCTACTACTAGTACTGCTACTACTTTAAATACAAATACTAGTACTACTAATAATAATAATAATATTAATACTAATAATATTACTAGTATTAATAATAATATTATTCATACTTCTAATGCTAATACTACTACTACTACTTTGTTTTGAGCTACTTATATTGATACAAGTAGTATATAACGTGCGTTAAAAGAACGTTATATCCGGCAGCAGAGGATGGCGAAGTTCAAGAAAGGAAGAGCAAGAACACAATGGAATTGTAAGAAAGCGCATGTACAACGGAATGGGCGACAATGGATTCGTGTTTGCAACGGGATTAGTACAGTTTCACATGATCGAATGATATTTTGCGAATTGACGATTGACTTTATGGTATTCACATTTTATTGAGATAGTCTGTAATTTTTGTGCTAAATACAATCGATTGTCCCCATCCGTGTTCTTGTTCACTACACTGCTACTGCTATTACTACTACTACTAATTCTACTACTACTACTACTACTTTGTTTTGAGCTACTTATATTGATACAAGTAGTATATAACGTGCGTTAAAAGAACGTTATATCCGGCAGCAGAGGATGGCGAAGTTCAAGAAAGGAAGAGCAAGAACACAATGGAATTGTAAAAAAGCGCATGTACAACGGAATGGGCGACAATGCATTCGTGTTTGCAACGGGAACAGTACAGTTTGATATGATCGAATGATATTTTGCGAATTGACGATTGACTTTATGGTATTCACATTTTATTGAGATAGTCTGTAATTTTTGTGCTAAATACAATCGATTGTCCCCATCCGCGTTCTTGTTCACTACACTGCTACTGCTATTACTAATACTACTAATTCTACTACTACTACTACTACTTTGTTTTGAGCTACTTATATTGATACAAGTAGTATATAACTTGCGTTAAAAGAACGTTATATCCGGCAGCAGAGGATGGCGAAGTTCAAGAAAGGAAGAGCAAGAACACAATGGAATTGTAAGAAAGCGCATGTACAACGGAATGGGCGACAATGGATTCGTGTTTGCAACGGGAACAGTACAGTTTGATATGATCGAATGATATTTTGCGAATTGACGATTGACTTTATGGTATTCACATTTTATTGAGATAGTCTGTAATTTTTGTGCTAAATACAATCGATTGTCCCCATCCGTGTTCTTGTTCACTACACTGCTACTGCTATTACTACTACTACTAATTCTACTACTACTACTACTACTTTGTTTTGAGCTACTTATATTGATACAAGTAGTATATAACGTGCGTTAAAAGAACGTTATATCCGGCAGCAGAGGATGGCGAAGTTCAAGAAAGGAAGAGCAAGAACACAATGGAATTGTAAGAAAGCGCAGGTACAACGGAATGGGCGACAATGGATTCGTGTTTGCAACGGGAACAGTACAGTTTCACATGATCGAATGATATTTTGCGAATTGACGATTGACTTTATGGTATTCACATTTTATTGAGATAGTCTGTAATTTTTGTGCTAAATACAATCGATTGTCCCCATCCGTGTTCTTGTTCACTACACTGCTACTGCTATTACTACCACTACTAATTCTACTACTAGTACTGCTACTACTTTAAATACAAATACTAGTACTACTACTAATAATAATAATTTTAATACTAATAATATTACTAGTATTAATAATAATATTATTCATACTTCTAATGCTAATACTACTACTACTACTTTGGTGTGAGCTACTTATATTGATACAAGTAGTATATAACGTGCGTTAAAAGAACGTAATATCCGGCAGCAGAGGATGGCGAAGTTCAAGAAAGGAAGAGCAAGAACACAATGGAATTGTAAGAAAGCGCATGTACAACGGAATGGGCGACAATGGATTCGTGTTTGCAACGGGATTAGTACAGTTTCACATGATCGAATGATATTTTGCGAATTGACGATTGACTTTATGGTATTCACATTTTATTGAGATAGTCTGTAATTTTTGTGCTAAATACAATCGATTGTCCCCATCCGTGTTCTTGTTCATTACACTGCTACTGCTATTTCTACTACTACTAATTCTACTACTAGTACTGCTACTAATATAAACATTAATACTACTATTACTACTACTAATAATAATAATAATACTAGTAATAATAATAATAATATTAATCATACTACTAGTACTACTACTACTACTGCTACTGCTACTATTATTTCTACTACTCGTACTACTAATACTATAAATACTAATATTTCTACTACTACCACTAATAATATTAATAATAATAATAATAATACTAGTAATAATAATAATAATGATTATACTATCAATAATACTACTACTTTTACTACTACTACTACTACTACTTTGGAGTAAGCTACTTATATTGATATAAGTAGTATATAACGTGCGTCAAAAGTAGGTTATATCCTGCGGCAGAGGATGGCGAAGTTCAAGAAAGGAAGAGCAAGAACACAATGGAATTGTAAGAAAGCGCATGTACAACGGAATGGGCGACAATGGATTCGTGTTTGCAACGGGAACAGTACAGTTTCACATGATCGAATGATATTTTGCGAATTGACGATTGACTTTATGGTATTCACATTTTATTGAGATAGTCTGTAATTTTTGTGCTAAATACAATCGATTGTCCCCATCCGTGTTCTTGTTCACTACACTGCTACTGCTATTACTACTACTACTAATTCTACTACTAGTACTGCTACTACTATAAACATTAATACTACTATTACTACTACAAATAATAATAATATTAGTAATAATAATAATAATAATATTAATCATACCACTAGTACTAGTACTACTACTACTACTACTACTATTATTTCTACTACTCGTACTACTAATACTATAAATACTAATATTTCTTCTACTACCACTAATAATATTAATAATAATAATAATAATACTAGTAATAATAATAATAATGATTATACTATCAATAATACTACTACTTTTACTACTACTACTACTACTACTTTGGTGTAAGCTACTTATATTGATATAAGTAGTATATAACGTGCGTCAAAAGTAGGTTATATCCTGCAGCAGAAGATGGCGAAGTTCAAGAAAGGAAGAGCAAGAACACAATGGAATTGTAAGAAAGCGCATGTACAACGGAATGGGCGACAATGGATTCGTGTTTGCAACGGGAACAGTACAGTTTCACATGATCGAATGATATTTTGCGAATTGACGATTGACTTTATGGTATTCACATTTTATTGAGATAGTCTGTAATTTTTGTGCTAAATACAATCGATTGTCCCCATCCGTGTTCTTGTTCACTACACTGCTACTGCTATTACTACCACTACTAATTCTACTACTAGTACTGCTACTACTTTAAATACAAATACTAGTACTACTACTAATAATAATAATTTTAATACTAATAATATTACTAGTATTAATAATAATATTATTCATACTTCTAATGCTAATACTACTACTACTACTTTGGTGTGAGCTACTTATATTGATACATGTAGTATGTAACGTGCGTTAAAAGAACGTTATATCCCGCAGCAGAGGATGGCGAAGTTCAAGAAAGGAAGAGCAAGAACACAATGGAATTGTAAGAAAGCGCATGTACAACGGAATGAGCGACAATGGATTCGTGTTTGCAACGGGAACAGTACAGTTTGATATGATCGAATGATATTTTGCGAATTGACGATTGACTTTATGGTATTCACATTTTATTGAGATAGTCTGTAATTTTTGTGCTAAATACAATCGATTGTCCCCATCCGTGTTCTTGTTCATTACACTGCTACTGCTATTTCTACTACTACTAATTCTACTACTAGTACTGCTACTACTTTAAATACAAATACTAGTACTACTACTAATAATAATAATATTAATACTAATAATATTACTAGTATTAATAATAATATTATTCATACTTCTAATGCTAATACTACTACTACTACTTTGGTGTGAGCTACTTATATTGATACAAGTAGTATATAACGTGCGTTAAAAGAACGTTATATCCGGCAGCAGAGGATGGCGAAGTTCAAGAAAGGAAGAGCAAGAACACAATGGAATTGTAAGAAAGCGCATGTACAACGGAATGGGCGACAATGGATTCGTGTTTGCAACGGGATTAGTACAGTTTCACATGATCGAATGATATTTTGCGAATTGACGATTGACTTTATGGTATTCACATTTTATTGAGATAGTCTGTAATTTTTGTGCTAAATACAATCGATTGTCCCCATCCGTGTTCTTGTTCATTACACTGCTACTGCTATTTCTACTACTACTAATTCTACTACTAGTACTGCTACTAATATAAACATTAATACTACTATTACTACTACTAATAATAATAATAATACTAGTAATAATAATAATAATAATATTAATCATACTACTAGTACTACTACTACTACTGCTACTGCTACTATTATTTCTACTACTCGTACTACTAATACTATAAATACTAATATTTCTACTACTACCACTAATAATATTAATAATAATAATAATAATACTAGTAATAATAATAATAATGATTATACTATCAATAATACTACTACTTTTACTACTACTACTACTACTACTTTGGTGTAAGCTACTTATATTGATATAAGTAGTATATAACGTGCGTCAAAAGTAGGTTATATCCTGCAGCAGAAGATGGCGAAGTTCAAGAAAGGAAGAGCAAGAACACAATGGAATTGTAAGAAAGCGCATGTACAACGGAATGGGCGACAATGGATTCGTGTTTGCAACGGGAACAGTACAGTTTCACATGATCGAATGATATTTTGCGAATTGACGATTGACTTTATGGTATTCACATTTTATTGAGATAGTCTGTAATTTTTGTGCTAAATACAATCGATTGTCCCCATCCGTGTTCTTGTTCATTACACTGCTACTGCTATTTCTACTACTACTAATTCTACTACTAGTACTGCTACTAATATAAACATTAATACTACTATTACTACTACTAATAATAATAATAATACTAGTAATAATAATAATAATAATATTAATCATACTACTAGTACTACTACTACTACTGCTACTGCTACTATTATTTCTACTACTCGTACTACTAATACTATAAATACTAATATTTCTACTACTACCACTAATACTAAAAACAATAATAATAATACTAGTAATAATAATAATAATGATTATACTATC